>PJQD01000074.1:0-124018 GCA_002922495.1 Rhodotorula taiwanensis | reverse complement strand
GCCCCCCCCCCCCCCCCCCCGTCTCCGCACCCCGTCTCGCCGCCCCGTCTCGCGAAAGATGCCGGCCTGGCTGGCTCCTACGATTGATCGCCGCTCGCGCAAGACAATGCGTGTCGAACATCGTGCGCATCAGAGGCTGACTGAGATCTCTGGGCTGCCTTTTTCGCTCCTTTTCCCCTTGCGCAGTCCTCGGAGGCGGGATCCTGATGCAGCGCGAGTAACGACGAGTCGCCGACGGCGAGTAGACAGCGTGCGCCTTTGCTGCACTGTACGATAGATGCGTCGGTCGAGATGCCTTCGACTGATACTGAGAAGGCGTCCTTGAGGACGACTGTTCGGGAGATCTGGGATCGTCGCGCGCAAAAGTTTACTGCAGAGGTCCGGCTATACTCATTTGAGATCTGCTCTTCTAGCGCAGCCATATGGCTTCTACTTCTGCGCCTGCCCCACGACCTCCTCCAAGATCCTGTCGAGCAACAAGTCGTCGCCCTTTTCCCATTTCCCCGTCACTTTGCCTTGCCACCTGCCCTTGCCGCCTCCCTTGACGCGTTCTTTCCCAAACGTCTCGACGACTCGTTTCCCCGCGTTCGCGACGGCGACTTCGTCCGTCCCGGTAATGAGGACCGCCCCGCCCGCCGCGACCGCGTGAGGCGTTCCGGCCGTCGCGCCGCACGCCAGGATAAAGACGTGCTTCTTTTGCTGCTGCTGCTGTCCCTGACTGTCTCCTTGCTGTCGAGCCGCCGCTGCCGCCGAGTCGGCGAGAGTTTTCAGTTCGAGCGAGACGGTCCCGAGAAAGTCGAGCGAGTTGGTCGCGTCTTCTTCGCGCAACAAGGCGGCCCGGATCGGTCCGCCGGTCCCGTCGTGACTACTCGCGTCATTGCCGCTCAAAGTCGCCGCTCGAAGCCACAAGTCCTTGGCGACGTACTGCGCCAACTCGGCGTGCAACCGCTTCTCCCTCCGTTTCGATTCTGCCGTCGCACTGACCAACCCTTCGACTTTGCCGGGTAGGTCGTTCAACCCGCAACCGGCTTCGAGGGCGGCTTGTCGTGCGGGAGCTTGGATCGAAGCGAGGTACGCGAGGACGCGGGACGAGCCGACGCAAAAGTAGATCCGCGAGTTGCTCCCGCGGATCGAGGTCGTGTTGGGCGAGATGTAGAGCGTGCGGAGGTACGCGAGGGAAGGGTAGTGCGTCCCGCAGCAGCTGTATATGTGAGGCCGCCAGGAGGGGAGGTCAACGGGCGGACTTCATGGCAGCTCAGGCAGCAAGTGAGGGACGGGCCCTACGCACGGGTTCTCGTCGAGCTCGTCAATGATGACTGTTCGCTGCACCGGTGGTCGCTCGTCCTCCTTGTCTCCCGCCTTGTAGTCACTCGGGACGTGTTCTCCGAGCTGGACGCCCGTCTCGTCCGTCGCGAGTTCAAACTTGACCCGGATCGGTCGCGCTTCGCCGATCAACTCGTTGCACCGCTGCTGGACGGACGCGAGTTCTTCCGCCGAGGGAGCGCGCGGGAGCTCAATGTAGCACAACTCGGGGAACTTTTGCAAAGACCACGAGAGGGTGTCGATCTTGTATTCGTGTTCGAGGACGGCCGACAACAACTGCGAGTAGAGGTGCGTGCGTGTGCGCGCGCCAAAGTCAGCTCCTTGCGCCTGGCTCTAGATCACCGATCGAGGCAATACGCGGCCGCAACATACATGCTGACCAGTATGTTGGTCCATCAAGTCTCGCCGTCGTTCCATATCGACCTCGAGGCGGACCTGACTTCCGACCTCGAGTGGCTTCGAGACAAAGTGGACCGCGTCGAGGTTCCTTCGGATCACTTGGCGGACCTGCGCCGGCTCCCCGGCTGCAGCGGAAGAGCCTTGACCCTCAACGAGCGGGATGATGCGGCCCGTGTCGCTCGGTTGACCGCCTCCTTCGGGGAACAAGACCGTGTCCTCGAGCTCGACTTCCCACTCCTCCGCGGGCGCGGGGCTCGCCTCGCTCGAGGACGACGGTGGAGGGGCAGCCGCGGTGGCGCCCTTCTTGCCCTTGCCGGCGGCCTTGCTGGCGACTGCCGCGGGTAGTGACGCCACTTTGACCTTGTCGCACCGAACGACGCGCGTCACGAGCGTGGAAGCGAGCGGGTCACGCTGACAGTGGAGCATGCCGACATAGCGCTTCTCTGGCAGTGGGAACGTGACGTGCGCGTACGAGGTCGACTCGAATGGTGCTGGTGACGACGAGAACGGCGTCGAGGAAGGAGCGACTGCAGCAGTGGCCATCGTGGCTATCGAGATAGGTCTAGAGAAGAATCGTAGACTAGGTAGGCGTGCACGACGCAATAGCATACGCTGGAGGGAGAGAGAGCTGAAGCGATCGATCCTCGGGCATCGCCGGCCCAAATCTCTCGCTCTCGGCCGGAAGCCAACAACCGCGCCTTTCGAGACACGCTGGTCCTGTCCTTCTCCACAGACGACTGACTCGTGCGAGGATTCTATGCGCGTCTACGTCCGACCGCCGATCTTCCGCTGGGCCTGCCGCAGCTGCGTCTTCAATGCTGACACTTCGCTCTGAACGGTCGCCAACTCCTGCAAAATCAAAGGGTTCCGCATCAGACTGAGCCGCGCCTTAGAGTCGCAGCGAGGGAGAGGAAGCGGTGACGCACCTCGAGCAGAGACGCGCGCGTCCGCTGTTCGCGCTTTTGCGAATCGGCAAGCTCCTCCTCGAGGTCGGTGATTTGATCCCGCAGTTCTTGCACCTCGCCTTCGTTCGCCCCGGATCCAGCAGTACTTCCTACTGTCGGGGTAGATGGCGCCGCAGGGAGTGATTTCGACGTCGCAGGAGGAGATCGCGCAGCCGCCAGTTCGGTTTCGAGTCGAGCCTTTTCGGCCTCGAGAGGCGCGAGCCGGCTTTCGAGTTTGCGGCGTTCCGCTCGGGTCGCTTCGAGAGATTCGGTAAGACTGCAGAAGCGTCCCGACAGGGGTCAGTCGCAGGCCAGACGTAGCGATGGAAGCCCGGCGCTACTCACTCGTTCAGTCGTTCGAGCATAGTCACCTCCTTCTGAGAGGAGAGCTCCACACGCTCCTCGAGCTCACGGATCTACGCGCCAGTAAAGTGAAGGAGTCAAGAGTCAGACGCGGGAAACCAGCCAGATCGTCCGTCCTGCCTCAGATATGACGGGGGGTGGACGTACCCGTGCAGCATCAGCCTCTTGACTAGCCGTCTGCGTGGCTTGATGTCCTCGCTCGTATTCGCCAACGCGAGCGCTCAAGGAGCGATGCTCGTCAACAAGAGCGCGACTCCGATTGACGAGCGACGTGACCGAGAACGTCGTTGCCCCGTCGGCGGCCGTCGGCAAGACTTGCCACAACTGCTGCAGTTCCGCGCGCTCCCCCGTCACCTCGTCCAGCTCCTTTTCGAGCTCGGCGAGCCGATTCCGCGCTTCGCTGAGCTCGCTCTGCGCTATCTGATGTTCTCGCCGCGAAGCCGCAAGGTCCTCCTCCTGCGCCGCGAGAGCCGCTCGACCCGCCGCGGCATCGTCCGCTTGCGACCGAAGCACCTCGAGTTCCGTCTCTGCCGAGTCGCGCTCGTGCGACAGCGCCGAGATCTCGTCGCTCAGGCTCGAGACGTGCGTGGAAATTCGGTCAAAGTGGTCGTCGAGCGTCGAGGCGAGGTAGTCGGCGAGGTCGCTTCGGTCGGAGGTGTCGTCGAAGGGAGGGACTTCGCGCAGAGCGGGACCCAGAATCGGCCGTGTTCTGTGTCGGCGCAAGACATCACCGAGCGCTTGCGTCATGTCACGATGCCGGTTCTGAGCCGAAGCGCCCGCTTCCGCCGCTCGCCTCGCTCCGGTCTCCTCAGCAGCGCGCAGTCGGTCGTCAAACACTTGCTTGAGAGACTGCAGCTCCCCCTGCGCTTCTTCAAGCTCGTCATTGAGTTGCTTGACCTCGCCACGGGCGTGCTCGAGATCCTGCTCGAGGACGCACGTGTCCGGACGATGCGCGTCGGACGGCGCCGCCGCCGAGAGCTGCCCTCGCAGCTGATCCGTCTCGGACGTAGCACATCCGAGCTCGGCCCGGAGGTGCTGGACTTCGTTTTCGAGTTCGCCGACTCGATGCGTCGCCGCTTCCTCCGTTGACGCGGTGGCCTGCTGGGCCCTCGTCAACTCGCTGCGCAGGCCTTCGAGTTCGGCTCTCGCCTGCTGCTTCGTCTGATCGAGCGCGCGCTCAAGATCGGCGAGTCGCTTCTCGAGCGTGCTTGCTTTCGCGGTTTCCGAAGAAAGATCCCGCTCAAGCGATCGGACCCGTTCCTGGTCGGCTGCTGCTGTCGCAGCCCGCGACGTGCTCGCGTGATGATCGGCAAAGGTGTGACTATTCGTTGAGAGTCGGGCGGCGGACGAGGAACGATTCGAGTCTGCATCGGCAGAGTCGCGGTTCCGCAGCGCGAGCGAGAGGACTCCAGCGGTATGAGCCAGCAACTTTGCGTGCAGTTCAGCTTCGCGCGCCGAGACTTGCGTCAAGGCGTGTTCAGCGGCGTTGAGCTTTTGCTGGGCGACGGTGAGCTGCGCTTCCGCTTGTTGTCGGGTGACTCGGGGTCGAGGGGGTGCAGTTGCCGAAACTGGAGCCTGCGCTTCTTCAGGGGCCGAGAACCGGACGAGCTTCGCGGCCGAGTCTTGTAGTCGAGCTTCGACGGCGACCGAGCGCCTGAGACCTGTCAGTCTTGTCACGAGGGCGGCGTGTTCCTGCGCCGATGCCGGGCCGGACCGTCGTCAGTCTCGCATCGTCCTCCCAAGCGAGAGTGACCCACCTTCTTCATGGCTTGACGCTCGTCCCAGGGCAGCACTTGGTAGTGCGCTGCCTCCATGATGGCCTCCCCGCTGAGCAGTTCCACCATCATTGCGTCCTTCCCTGCATTCAGCTGCGACGCCCTCGCTCCTGCTTCGGATGTCGCCGGACTGCCAGCCTGCTGTAGCCCATCTCCGTTCGCGACTCGACTCAGGGAGGCGGTGGACGACGCGGAAGGAGACAGCGTGCGTCCAAACGGGAGCCGGTCGAGGTCCGGGAAGCTACCGCTCGAGCCAGCCGCAGCCGAGTCTGTCGAGGCGCGAGGCTGCGCAGAGCTGTCGGGACTCTGTGGTTGAGAGTGTCCGTGGCTGGACGAGCGTGCCGTCGAAGGGGAGAACCAGCGGCGAGCGGAATCTGAACCGCGAGTTCCGTTGTTGTGGTTGTGACCGTCGAGGACGGGCGAAGCGAGCCTGTCGAGCGGTTCGTCCGAGTGCACCGAGTCGGATCTCGCGAGAGACGCCTCGCCTGGCTGCGAGGCTCCAAAGATCCGCCTCTACGGTGTGTAGATGAGCGGGGGAAACGTCAGTCAACGTTCGCCATACGATTCTAGTGAGTACAAGTGGTGTGGACATACCATACAAGCGGCTCTACAGAGCTATCGGCTCTATTCGGCTATGGACGGCTGGTGCGAGTCTGAAGATCGCGGTAATGAGAGAAAGTCTCGCGCGCTGCGGGCGGAGATTTCGAGAACCGCCAAGTCGGCAAAGTCGGAATTTTGTAGAGCGTGTTGCGAATAGACTGTATACATTCTGGTGTGGGGGAAAGGGCTACGGTAATGGTAGACACGACGGTACAAGGGGCGCGCAAAGGCGGAGACGACGTTCGTGTATAGGGCCAACTGGGTATCTATGATATGGGTCGCGTTAGGGTGTGGACGTGATGATCTATGGCTCGCGCGGGTACAGATCTACTGAAAGTGTCGGTCAACATCTGTCTCGGTCGTCGATAAGAAGTCAAAGTCGGCGGGGCCGGGCATACCGGAGGGCTGGCGCTGCGATGGCAACGGGAAGAATGGGTACCCGTCATCCGGGTTCAGCGCGGGCGGCGGCCCTGCCGGAGTCGTGCTGCCGAACGGCGCAGTGCTCGTCGGGTAGAATTGGGGCGAGGCGGAACGAGGTCCGGCGTGCTGAGGGACCGTCCGGGTCGCGTCGTACATGGTCGGGAGGTCCTCGAGCGAGAGCTTGCTCACGCCGCGGGATTGGCGGAGCTGACCTCGTCCGAGGCCGGCAATCTGGCGCCCGACCGGCGCGGTCGAGTAGGCTGAGAAATTGCCCTCGTTCGAAGTCGGCGTGGCCGGTCCAGAAGTCGGGAGATCGGGGCGGTACGACCCGCGCAAGTCTAAGAAGGGCGGTGATCCCGAAGCATGGGCCAGGAGCTCAGGCGAGACCGACAGGCGCGACTGCTGCGCCATCGTGTACTGCGGCACGGCGTTCTCCGAAGCGCTCTGCACCAACGGCGGCCGAGCGGGAACCCTCCGGCGGGGCTCGTTGTCCTCGTCGGTGTCGGCAGGCGTCCGGTCGAGGCCGGCGAAGCTCTGACCGAGATTGTAGAGCGGCTTTTGCTCGACCGCGTCGTGATCGCCGAGCCGGCTGCGCTTGCTGCGCCTCGGCTGGTCACGCTCAGCAGCGTTGGCGTCGATCTTCTGGAGCAGGAAGCGCATGACGCCACCGCCCTTACGGCAGACCGACTGCAAGTGAGAGGAGCGAGGTCAGCGTGGCTCAGGCTCAGGCGGCTCGGGGAACGCTCACCGAAACACCGGCAAACGTCTCCGTTTGCTGCAACGCGCCGTCGATGAGGCCTCTCGTCTCGGCATCCTCTTCCGAGTTCGCTTTCTGCAAGAGATCGACTCCGAGGACGATCGCCGCCGAGATGACCTTGACGTTGTGCCTGCTCGAAATTCGACGGGTCAGCACAGATCAGAGCACGAACGCAGACCGTGCAAGCACACGTACCCGGCCCAGTTGATCCGGCAGCCCGGAGTCGCGTTGATCGCCAAGATCCGCTTCGCGTATTTCAGGCACTGTGTTCGGGAATGCTCGTACCGGCTGTCCGTCGCAGCGAGCACTGCAGGCGTCGCGACAGGTCGTCGTCAGCAGCCGCTCGTGAGGACAAACTGTGACTACGGGAGCCTGCGACTGACTGAGGAACGGGCGATGCACGCGAAGCATCTCGGCGGCGTAACACAAGTTGATGAGGACGGCGCGCATTTGAGTCAGGCTCGGCGGGTACGAGACGTGGACCCGACCGTTCTGGTCGGTCGGCAGGATGTAGACCGCTGGCAACGACATCTCGAACGCGACCAGTTCCTGGTCGAGCTCGAGCACGTCCTGGTAGGTGCACGGCGAGATCCCGAACGCCTTGTCCGTCTGTAGGCGACACGCGTGTCAGCGAACTCGCCGGGTTCGCGAGAGCGGAGGGTGCGCTGGACTGACAATCTTCTTGACCAGGAGCGCCAATTCCGCTCGCACCACCGAAGAGGTCATCGACGTCTCTTGGAACGTTGCGGCGTTGAAGCGCGCTCGTACACGCGCCTTTGCCGCCCGCTCGTCCATTTCGAGCTCGCTACGCGGGTCACGAGTCAGTATAGCTCGACCCGAGCGGTGGCGTGGATTATCTGACGTACCCGTCCTCGCAATCGAGCGGGAACTTGCAGTCGATGTACCTCAAGTCGAATTGTGACCAGATGCGACCGGTGCCCTACGATAGGATTACGACGGTCAGAGCCGTCCAGAAAGCCGAATGGGGGCGATAGCGCTGGCGACGCACCGTTGTGATTGTCATGGACAGGGCAAACAAGCACCAGAACGCTCTTCGGCGCTCCTCGCGCTCTCGGAACGAGTAGTCGCTGTGGCCGCCCTGAACCGGATCGCGGTTCAACCCGAGATCGAAAGCGGCGTGCACGGCGAGTGAGAGTAGCGACATGCCGGCCGAAATTGTCTCGCCAGTAGTCATGAACTGAGAGTGGGCGGCGAGTTAGCGGCGGGAAGTATGGGACGACGAGAGGTGCGCCCTGACTTACGACGTAAAAGGACGCGATCACGGCCGCCGCCCGGATGCCATCGAGCTGCGGTTCCTCGACAAACTGCCGGGCCGAAAGGGCATCAGCACGTGGCATCAGCGTGCCGCGTCGAGACACTCCGACTGACCTTGCCGGCCAAGAGCGCGAGCGATGCTGCGCGGACCCATCTCTCGACGGTGGCTGTCCGGGAGCCCGTAAAGCCGCGGACTTTGGCTTGCTTGTTGGTCATACTGGCGAGGCCCGAGGCGCCGATACCGAGAACCATCGCCAAGAAGAGCGGGTCGATGGCCGCCGCCCGCTCGAGCGGGTCTTGCACTTCCAGTGCGGCCTTGAACGCCGGCCAGCGCGCCTCGATTGCTGTCAAGCTGACGGGGGCGCAGTACCAGTGCACGTACTGCAGAGCGACCAGCGTCAGCAGGATAGTGTGATGAGCAGAGGCGGACCGACTCACCCCCGCGTAGAAATCGTATGCGGACCGGAGCTCGCGGGCTGTCGGCAGCAGAGGCAGGATCGACTCCATCGTTGGACGCGGACTGGATGGAGTGATGATAGGCGCCGGTGTCGAGGACGAGAGGAAAGTGTCCCCGCCGGGCTCACTCGAAGCGTTCGAATCGGGCGGGCTCGGCGCTCCGTCGGTCGGGCTCAGGACGGCGAAGGGGACGTCGATAGACAACCCCGCCCGGAACGTGAAAGTCTGTAAGAACCGTTTCGCCTCTTCGATGAACGCGTCGCCGCTCGAGCCTCCAGGTGCAAAGGAGTCGCTTCCGGCGGGCATGGGCGGCATAATCCCGTTCAGAGCGAGTTCGGACAGGGCAGCGCAGAGATCTTGCGCTGCCAGATCAAACTTGAGCTCCGAGTTGCCATCATCGAATGCCTCAGAGTTTGGCGCCGAACCCTGCGATTGCTGGAGTGGCGGAGGCGGCGACATGAGCCGGGGCGGTGACGGACTGCGCGCCGCCTTTGTGAGCATATCGAGGAGGCTCTGCAGTCGGTCCACCTGAGCGCGAAGCTCATGGAGGTCGTTGTCGTTTCGGACAGTGTACAACGGCGTGGCATCGCTGCAAGGGGGAGGCACGTCAATCGGGCGGAGCCGCCTTCTCGAAGGACTCTGACACTGACCCCTCCCACAGACACCCATCAGGTTCTCCCCGTTCGACGCACGACGAACACGGCATCGACCGGTTGCACCGAAGCTTCTTCTTCCGGCAAGGTGTACACGAAGCCGGGACGCGTTTGCGCGGCGCGTGTCCGGGCGCCTTCTTCTTCGGTGCGGAGCCGGAGTCCGTACTCGATCGCTTCGAGTCGGGCACGTAGCCATCATCGGATGCCGAAGTCGACTTCCCGTTACTGCGAACGTCACGAGAAGCGGCCGAGGTGAACGGAATGCCGGACGGGACGGCAGTCGACCCTGGTCGGTCGCTCCGATTGAAGGCTCTGTCGGCCAGATCAGCTTGTCTGTGCGACTGGTTGGCGATGTCGGTGTAAGGATCGGGGCTGTGTTCCTGCTCGGCAGCCTGGTGTTGATAGATAGCTGTCGGAGAAATCGTATCGCCGGAGTATCCGGGAAGGACGTAAGCGCCGCGGGAGTCACCGCGGTCGTAGGACTGGTCGCCCTCTGTGGACAGTCACGGGATCGGGTCAGGGGCGAGCTGTAAGGGAACGGACAGCTGCATCAGGTTCATGGCGGAAAGGGGCTCACGGCTTCCCCGGTGCGCAGACTGCACATTCCGCCCGTGTGAATCGACGGGATAGGCGCGGTACGAGGTCGATGAGGCACTTGAGTACTCCGGGAGAGCACGCTGCCACCGATAGTTTGGGTTTTGTGCCATCGCGGCGCTCGCAGATACGGGCGAGAGCTCTGGGCCGCCTTAGAGTAGTCGCCTTGGTTGGACACAGGAAGACAACCGTCGGATGCTCGAGGCGATACACGCGATAGTGAACTGGCTACATGTACCGGAAGGATGCATCAGCCCGCCGTTCTTGAAGGGAACAGGGCTGGAGGATAGCAGGATCTGGACCCGTACCTTTTTCGGACTTTGGCGGCTAGCGTTTTTTCTCGCCCTCGGAGTCCGCCGTATATACTTGTACGACCTCCGGAACAATCGACCTGACGGCGTTGTACGCTGTGCGGGATCGGCCAGCAATCGGTTCGAGAGCGGCAACCTTGATCGAGATGTCGAAGGGGTGCTTTCGAGGTCAAGGGGACAGCAACTGGTACTCGGCGATTGGGCTAGTCCTGCCTGCTCCGATAAATCAGCCCACTTCGCAGTCAAGAACACATAGGCGTATGCTGCGGGTAACGCTGCGACTCGATCGGCGCTCGGACGAGCCGGCCGCCGATTGCAGGGATGGGAGGGGCGGCGGACGCGAGCAAACTGACCTTTTGCTGAAAAGTGATCGCGCGTCTTTCAAAAGGTGGGGCCGCCACAGATCAGAGCGCCGCACCGGAGCAGTGCGCGAGAGTGACGCCGCGAGGAGGCAGTAGACGGGTGGACGGGGATGCGACTTGACGTAGCGCAAAGGAGAGCAGAGAGGGATCACTCAAGGGTCCGGACTCGTTCAGAGAGGAGAGGGCCCGGGCGTTCGGACTGGCAAGGGCCCGCGACCGCGATCTTCTTTCGGACCTTGCTTGTCTCGTCAGGGCGCGCGGAGATGCGCACGTCAATCGCGATCGAATGCATTGACGCAGCCCATGACGGCTGCTCGCCAGCTCCTACGCATCTGCGGAAGCTTTAGGGAAGGGAGGAAGCACTCTGGGACGGCTGCAACGGCGGGAGAGGAAGCGTCTCATCGTTTGAGAACCTCACTGATAAAAACAGTTGGCAGCGAAGAGGTGAAGTGGGTAACGATTGGGCTCGACAGGGGTTCTTTGAGCCTTCTCTCTCAGACCACGCGCGCGACGTCAGGGCCCCTCATCAAGCTTTCGGTTCCACGTGCGTCGGAAGCCGCTGTCTCGGGGGGGAGACTGAATAGCCGTCGGAAAGCCGGCGCGAACCTTCGGTCGCGGGCCCATGATCGGCGTCTCTAGCGCAGGTTTCGCCCCGTGCCGGCGGCCGGTCGTCTCCACCAACCCGCTTCCAAAGTCCGTACCGGTGCGAGCGGGCACATGCAGTTCGAACGATGGTCGCAGCTGCTGGAAGCCTCCAGATGAAAGGCAGAGAGAGCGCGGCGCCTGCAGCGCGAGGGCTCCATCACAAAATGCTTGCGCAGGTGAATGCAGCTGCTGATTCAAGTTATTAGCCTCTGCAGCGTAAAGTGATGTCCCTATATGCAACGGTCGGTCGATCAAACTCGGTAGAGCTTATAGTCGTCTCATTAGCTAGCGCTGCTTGATGCGCGTACGCGCAGCGGAACGGATCGATGCGGGCGCTCCGCACCTAGAGCTATGCAGGGTGCGTACGTGCGGCGCGTGCGCAACGCGTACGGTCGCGGTGCAAGATTGCGAAATTGTAGCGATCGTCGAGACACGTATAGCTTTGTATAGCTGGGCGGCATTAAGATCAGAAAAGCTCGGTCCCCGATGACGGTTTCGGCCACGAACCTTCCACAGCGAAAGTCGGCCCTGCAGCGAGAAGCATTCTTCTGATCGCAAAATGGGACGCAGGCACAGGCATGGGAGCGAGACGAAAAGTCATTTACGCCCGCACACTCGGCACGCGGATTTAATCGTACTTGCAGGGCAGAGGAACGGCAGATATCGTACATCTGTACAGGCTAGGAAAGACTCCCCTGAGCTTCTCAAAGCTTCTTGACTCCGCGTTGCGTCAGGAACCTCGGCCAGTCGTTGAGCCAAGCATACCCAGCTGTTTGAACACCAAGAGACTCGTCAGGGGCGCGAGTTCAGCTTTTGCACACGAGAGAAAGGCGTACCGTTCAAGTACGAGGCGTAGGTGAGCCACGCGCAGTACGGAAGGAGGAGGTAGATCGTGCGCGGGTCGACCTTGTACGCCTTGGCGGTCAGCGCGTATGTCGAAGCCGTCAAGGGGAGAATGTCGAGGAGAGCGTAGAACGGCTGCTTCATGCCAAAAAAGATCTAGAGGGCAGGCAATGCATCAGTGCGGTCGTCCTTTCCGCTCCGAGGGAGGAGGCACGCACGGGAGACCAAGCCAGATTGAGGGCGAACTGGCCCCAGTACAGCTTGAGCGCCGAGTCGGCGAGCGCTCGCAAAGGTGAACCGGGAAGCGCAGCGTCGTACTTGTTGACAATGAGGTGACTAGCCAGTCCCATGGCCATGTACAGGGCGGTCCAGGCGACCGGGAACGCCCAGGGGGGCGGGACCGCGGGCGGCTTGCGCAAGTTCGGGTACCAGTCTTTGACGGACTTGTTCGAGCCGGTCCCGTCAATGAAGCCGAGGACGAGCGGGAGGCCGACCTGTCCGCGGTGAAAGTACAGATGAGCGGGAGCGCATGCGGATTCGTCTCGGATTGCGAAGGGGGACAAACGGCAATCGCCGGGTTCCGCGGCAACGAATACAGGAAGTTTGGGATCTGGATCGCCATCGTTCTGCCCGCAGAAGGACGCCGGTCAGCAAAAGGTTGCGACGGTGTGCGAACAGATGGTCGGCTCGGGATCGACCCTTCGTCGGTACGCTGCTGCCGCGCTGTCGTCCACCCCGGCACTTCGTAGCGAGCCGAGCGCAGGGAAGTCTGATTGCGGAGTCGTACCTTTCGCGAGCTCGTGGAGAGCGTGAAGGAGCAAGAGCGAGAGGATCAGAATCTGTCCGAAGGTGGAGCTGCTCCCGGTCGGCGTCGATCCCGTACCGAGTCGAGAAAATCCTTTCGCCTTTTGACCGCGCGCCGCTGGAAGATGCTGTGCAGAGGCTGGAATGCAATTGAGGATAGATACAGGATGTGCGAGAGAACGAGGTGAATGCGGGACCGCAGTGTCTTTAGTCAAGCTGGTCGAGGCGAAGGAAGGACGAGAGGAAAAGCGAAGAGCGGATGAGCATGAAGGAAGAGAGGGCTCATGCAGGTCGGATCCCTTGCGGGCTGTTAAGGAGCTCTGTCGGGTCGTACACCGCCTTGAGCGAGCTGAGTCGGTCGTACTGACTGCCCCAGTACAGGTTCTTCACTTCGTCGAACGAGAGTTCCGGGTCGACTGCGGGAAAAAGCGGATCAGCCCCCGGTTCCTAACCTCACAGAACGGCAAGCTTACCGTAGTTAACATAAGCAGCATAGCCGTCCGGGCTCGACGAGTCATTGGTCCAGCCGTACTTGGTCATGCCGTCGACGAGGGTGTCGTACATGCTGAGGAAGCGAAGCGCGCACGTCAGCCGCGCTCTGATTGCTGGAACGGAGCAACACTCACCCTTGCACGAAAGGAATACCATACGCGGGGTACGGGTTGCCGTATGTCGGCGACGAGGCGTACAGCTGGAAGGTCAAGTGCTTGTCGCGGAAGCCGAACGCAGACTCGTTCAGGTGGACCGAGTTGATGTACGAGTTGCGACCGCCGTACAAGTCCGTCTCGACTGCGTTGGATGTAAACGTTCAGTGTGAGTAAAGCGATGTTCGGCGGCTCAGGCCCGAGCAACCGGGTAGCGCACCGAACCACTTGCTTGAGGAGTTCGAGGTGAAGAGGTATTCAAAGAAGTTTTGCACGACCGTCCGTTCGAGCGGGATGGTCGACGGCGTCATCAATGACTTGGCGTAGAACGAGTCCCTAGACACGAGCATCTTGCCGTGCGTGCTCAAGTCGTCCGTCCCGGCGAGATGCTTGGCGCTGTCGATCCACGACATCCTCTCGACCGTTTCGGTGTACCCACCGGGCAAGTCGTCCTTCAGCCGCTGGATGACCGACCCGAACTCGATTTTCGGTCCGTACCACACGCCCGAAATCTCGAACGAGTTGGTACCCGTCGTCGCGACCATGCCGAGGTTGGCGGGGGCAGACAAGTTGCCGAAATCGGCAAACGCGAGCAACGCATCTGTCGCCTCGGAGCTCGAAGGCGAGTCATAGTAGTACGAGTACGTGACGGCATTCGCGGGTTCGTGGTGCGCCTGAACTCGGTAAGTCGTCACGATGCCAAAGTTCGGGGCGGCGCCGTTCAGAGCCCAAAAGAGGTCCGGGTCGCTCGAACGGGTCAAGTGTGTGTACGCCGTTCCGTTGGCGAGGACGACGTCGTAACCGATAACTTGGTCGCTCAAGAGACCCCACATGCGACTCGGGAGGCCGAAACCTGCCACGCCACTCGGAAACAATGTCAGGTCTTGTGCCCTCGAGAGGGCCTCGCACTGAGAGACGGAGGCGAACGCACCGCCAAAGCCCGCGTGTCCACCAATTCCGACTGCCTCACAGACTCCCGCCGCGACTGCCCACCCTTGTTCGTCCAGCGCGAGGTAGATGTCGCCGAGCCGGTTCCCGGCCCCAATGCTCGCAACGCCGTTCCCGTCGACCGTGATATTGCGGTAATTGCCGAGGTCGATCACGAGGTCGCCGTCCAAGCTGTACGAAGCGTACGAGTGACCGCCGCCACGAGCCGAGACTTTGGCGCCGGTCTGGGAGGCGCACGAGAGGGCGGAAGCGATTTCATCATGTGAGGAAGGGTACAGGATCGCGGTCGGTTCAGGTTGGAGGCGCTGATTGTACGCGGCTGCGTCGCGACGATCGTCAGCTCGTGTGCCAAGGTTTCCTCCGGCTGGCCAAGAGACGCGCGCGAGCAGGCGAGTACTCGTGCTGGCGGACACCGCGCCTCGAGACTCACCGGAATCCGAGCCGTAATCGCTCATTGCCATCGTGACGGGAGACAAACCGGCATTGTACAGGCATCCGGCGAGCGAACTGTCGCTGTTTGCGAGCTGAGCAGGGAGAGCTACCCCACTATGAACTCCGAGGAAGGCGGAGAGCCACGCGGCAGCAGCAGCAGGTGAGCGTCGTGGCCGGGACATTTGGGTGCCGTTTCGACAAGAGCGTAACGAGTGAAGGAGATACCGTGTCGCTTGCTTTCTCACTGGTCGAGACGAGCGGCTGCCGAAACGAGGTTGGCGCGGTTTTTTCGGAGTTGCCGACGACGGCGGCGCAGCAACGTCATGTGCGGAGATCCGCCGACGGTCAACGGCGAATGTCTCTGCAGGCCTAGAGTCTCCAGCCTGCAATTCCGTCTTATGCTAATCAACGCCTGTCACGTCGCTTTGTCTCGTTGAGCATCACAGGTACGGGGTGCGACAACATACAGGCGGAATCCGCACACAAAATGAAGCCTGAGCTGAAAAGGACACCGGCCGTATAACTCTCAGATGCCTTGACACCTCCGGGTGCGCATGACAAGACTGCTGAGAAAGAGAGAAGTTATAGGCGGAAACTGGAAAGGGGGCACCGAAAGCTCGAGGGGAAGCCGCGCCGACACTGCACCGCCGCACAAAGTCGCGCTTGCAGACTCGCTCTAGAACTCGTCTGCACGCTATGGGCAAGTCATCGAAGCGCACTCTGGACCAGGCGACCGCCTCGGACGCCGCTGCTCCCGCCGCGATGGACGTGGACGCGACGGCGGCCGCTGCTCCCGCCGTCGCCGACGCTTCCCCGTCAAAGAAGAGCAAGAAGGACAAGAAGGACAAGAGCGGCGCTGGCGCCGACGGAGAGGACAAGGAGGTCGCTCTCGAGCAACTGGCCGAGATCGCCAAGCCGCTCGCTGTCAAAAAGACGGGCAAGCACGTCCTGCGCTTGGTCAAGAAGGGTGAGTCGCCCCGTCCAGTCTGCGGCGGTTCGACTCGGAGAGGTGCCCGTACCACCCCGCCTGATACCCTAGGCGGCGGCCCGATCGTGCTCCCAGCCGCCCCGGTGTGTTCTCGGCGGGACGCCCATCGCTGACCACTCCGTCCCTGCACCGCCCCGACTCTCGTGTACAGCTTCCAAGTCGCGACACCTGAAGCGCGGCGTCAAGGAGGTCGTCAAGTCGATCCGCAAGGGCGAGAAGGGGTGCGTCCGCGGTACTTTTCTCCACTCCGAGGCGAGCGGATAATTGACGAGACCCGCTTTCGACGGCAGAATCGTCGTTCTCGCGGCCGACATCTCGCCGCTCGACATCCTGACGCACATCCCGCTCCTCGCTGAGGAAGCCAACTGCCCTTACATTGTGCGTACCGAGGCGTTTCTCCCGGATCGGATGTTTGGACTAGCGCGCTGACGACACCGAGATCTCGCCTCCGTTAGTGGGTCACCTCGAAGGAGTCTCTCGGTCTTGCGTCGTCGACAAAGCGACCAACTTCGTGCGTCATGGTTGCCGAGAAGGGCATGAAGCGGAAAGCGCCGAAGGAGGGCGAGGCGGCCAAGGACGACTCCAAGGTCAAGGAGGCCGAGAAGGAGTTCCAGGAGGAGTACGCCGGAGTCAAGAAGGAGGTCGAGGCCCTGGTCCGTCGCGCTCTCTTCTGGTACGAGTCGGCTTTGTACTGACTGGTCTTGGGGTGCGCTTATGCAGGAGGTTGCCATCCCCACATACTGATTCACCCGCCGCCGCCGCCGCCGCCGGGCCGTCTCGTCGCATCGCATCCTGTAATGTTGTTCTTTACTTTCCCGCCAAACAAATGACGTGCCTACGCTGCTGCGTCACACTACAAATGTCGCCCCGCGCAAGGCGTTCGAAGCTGCGTCGCCGCACGCGCACTGCCGGAAGCCGGAGCAGTCCGCAGCCAAGGTTCTCGAGCCAGGAGCTCCTCTCGCGTTCCGCAAAGGTGGAGGCACTTGCCTCTCAGTGGTGACCAAGGGCACATTGGAGCCATTGTGGGAGGGGTCCTAGCCTTAGGACAAGCGTTTCAAGACGCTGACGTCGTTACCTTCGCCGACGGCGAACTCCGCTGCGCCTTTCTAATGAAATCTGCGCTTCTCAGAGCTCGCCGGACGCATGGTCTGGCCAACAAGCGGAGTTGCGGGTGGTCTGCAGCTTATCTGGTCCGTTGAAATCAGGGCTGCCAGGCGGGCCGGCCGGGTCCCGCGCGCGAGGATGGAACGAAGATGCGACGTTTCGGCGGCGGAGCTGTGAATCGGACCCTGCCACCGCCGCCCTGCATCGCCGCCTCAACACCGTGTGCTCACGCGGACGATGTGTGTACCTCCCGATTGTGCGAGCCGCTTCGACCATGATCGCTTGTGAGTATATATACAGGATGCCGGGCAGTGATTGAGTGATTGGAAACGCTTGACTGTAGGGTCCTCACGCGAGTGCCCTCACAGCATTGACTCGCGCGGCCGTTGCACAGCTGCACAACAGCTGCAGGCAGCAGTTACGTCCCGACTTACTGTACTTAAGGCAACGAGTAATTACAGCGGCGCTCTGGAAACGGATCGCATCGTCAGAGGAAGGCGGCGTACACGCCGATTACTGCCGGAAGGGGCAAGTCCAGTCGAGAATATGCTTGGCCAATTACCGGCCCGGCCGATCCCTGAAGGTTCGTCGCGCGGGGTGCCGCTGTCGGCGCATCCGGCCGGCCACTCCGCGCGGCGGGCAGCACGGAAGATTTCGAAAGTGTGCAGCGCGCGGCTGCTGCTGTCAGCAAACGAGGTTCGCGACCGCCTCCCTTCCCGGTTCCCTCGATAGCGAGAGTGGAAAGCACTCACCCGGTCCGGGTTCTCACCGACTCCAGGTTTCCTCGCGTTCCCAAGTCAAAAATGAGCGGCCCGTATACGGGCTACCCGGATCCGAACCGACCGAGTGCGGCTGCAGGAGGCCCTCCTCGACCACCTCCTCTCGCCGATTTGACGAGCGGCGTCGGCGGCAGTTCGGGCGGTCCTTCACCGTTCTCGCACCCTGGGCAACCTCTGCACCACGGTCACCCGCACTCGAGTCACGGCGAGCAGCTGTACGGTCCGCCAGGAGGGAACGGCGGAGGCGGCGGGGGTTACTACGCCTCTTCCAACACGGCGATGGCTGCGTCAAACTATGGCTCGGCGCCGACTCACGCGTCACCGGGAGGGTTCGCGAGCGTAGACTCGTCGGGACACGCGATGCTACCGCCTATGCACGTCTTGCCGACTCCGACGCACCACCACCAACAACAGCAGCAACAAGAACATCACCAGCAGCAGCAACAGCACCAGTTGCCGGCGCGTCGCTCGATGGGTTCGGGCGAATTTCAGTCGCTGCCGGCACCGCCATCTGCGCTCATGACGGCAGGAGACGCTCAGCTACCTATGCCGCACGGGTTGCCGCAGCCGCACCCCGGGTACCAGCACCGCGGTTCGGTCTCGGGCGGGTACGCACTCGGTCAACCACCGAGCGGGTCTGCTTCGGGATCTTCGTCCGGCTCGACCGCGATGAATGCGAGCACAGGTCCGAGCGGGAACCGCGGGCTGACATCGCCGACAGGGGCGGCTCACTCGGGCGTCTCGGGTCAGGCTGGCGGCGCAGCGGGAGGCGCCAGCCAAGAACCGAAATCTCGGAGTGCGATGGCATGCCAGTTGTGCAGGTGCGCCTCTGCCTCTGCGTCATAGACACGGCGACCAGCTGCTGACCGAGTATTGACACGCGAACAGGCGTCAAAAAATGAAGTGCGAAGGACCGAGCAAGGCGCCATGCCGGCGATGCAGGGCGGCCGGGGTCGAATGCGTGTTTGAGTCTCCTGCGGCAAACACCCCGAGAGTGCGTACGAGCGGAACCACGAGCTGGGTAGATGGGTGCGTCTTGAGTGTGCGGTCCGCGGGTGGAAGTCGTCCTGACGTGTTCCCGTCATCTGCAGCCGCCTGCACTCTTTCGAATCTCGACTCGCCATGCTCGAAGACACGGCCGCGTCGAACTCGAGCGCGCTGGTCCCTCGCGGACCGGGCGACCCGCAGGCGTCGCTGAGCGTCTACCCCGAGATGATCTCGGGCCACGAGCGACGGATCGCTGCGCTCGAACAGCAGCTCTACGCGCTTCAGTTGCAGGTTGCCCGCTCGCAACCTCCGACGCCGCAGCAAGCGACGCCGTACAGTGCGGGCTACTCTGTTCAGCATGGCGGGATGCCGGGTTATCCGCCGCACAACGCCGAATACGACTCGCCGGGATTGCCGGCGGCCCCGCTGCCTTCGCACCTTGGCGGTACTTCCGAGTACTCCAGCCCGGCCAAGCACGAGTCCGACAGTGCTGGCGGTCCATCTAGATTGAAGGAAGGCGACGGTGACGAACCGGACACACATCGCGGCAAGCGCTGGAAAGGTGAACCGGGCTCGGGAGAACCCGACTTTATCGCCCGTGGCCTGGTCACCGAAGAGGAGGCGACCATGTGCTTCGAGTCGTAAGTCGCCCTTTCGCTGTCTCGCGCTTCTGTCAGGTCCTGACCTGCGGACTGAAAAAAGACAACGTGATCCTCCTCCTTTGCACCCTGCGCACCGTCAATGACGCTCGCCTCGGTCCCCTCCACTACAACCTGCCGATACCCTACACCCCCCTGCTTTGATACCTTCCTCTCGACTTTTACCCCGTGTTCCCGCTGCAGATACCACCTCACTTTCACCGCAAGCGAAGGCGAGTCGAAGATCCCGCAAAGTAACCGTCTCTCGTTCAACGAGACGCGCCGCCGATCGCCCTTCTTCCTCGCAACTGTCATCTCTATCGGCGCGCGCTCCCTCTCTCGATTCGACACGTTTCACGCCACCTTCCGCGAGGCACTCCGCCTCGCTCGTCAGACTTTTCTGCCGGACGCGTTCATGTTTGACAGCGAACTCGGCCTCGGCCCCAAATCGGAGCGCTCCGCCATGCTCTACCCGACGTATCGTCCCACTTGGCCGAGCCCGGCGATGTCGCGCGCGCCACACATCGACAGCGCCGCCGATTCGAACGAGTTTGAACCGCGCCTCTCGACCCTGTCGCTCAAGGCACTCGTCCTCCTCGGCCTGTATCACGGCATGCCCGATCTTCTGACGCACGCATGGATCGCCGGGTATCGCTTCATCTGGCCGCCGTCGATGCTCGAGTACGAGCAGATGTCCGAGGAGGAACGGGTGACCCCGCGCGGTCGGAGGTGTATCAACATCGCCCGCGTCGGCATTATCGCCTGCCTGTGGCATTCCTTGTGCGTCGTCTTCCGGGCTGCAAACGAAAGGACCGGTGCGCTGACTTCGCTCCTCCCGACAGCTACACTTACGTCCGCCATCAGCTCGGCTTCATGGACCACACACCGGCGCTCGTCCTGCACCACCTCGAAGTCATTAGCTCGTCGGTGTACGCCGAATCCGTCACCGACATGGTCATGAAGACGAATCTCGAGGAGAACGCGATTCTGTTGGAAGCGTTCAAGCAGCTCGGCCCGGCGATGCGCGCGACGCCGCCGCAAGCTTCCGAGGTGTACGACGTGGTCGAGAGATCGCTCGCCAAACTCGACGCCTGGCAGAAGAAGTACCTTCACACGATGGTGACGGTCAGCCAGTGGGGAGACAGCCCCGATCGTGAGTCTCGCTTCCTTGCCAGTGCGCCGCCGCCAAAGGCTGACACCCGAGTTCCATCCTTTTACAGTCAAATCGATCGTGCCGCTGCATCACGGTCGGATGTGGCTCCTGATGTACACGTACACGTGTATTCAGCCCGAAGATCTCGACTTGACCCTGCCTCGCACCCGCGAGTTCGTACGGAAATCGGTCGAATCCGCCATCGTCATTCTGCGCTGGGCCGTCGAGAGCCGCGTTTGGATGCCGTCAGTCTTTCTTTGACTCTGTGGCGCTTGGCGTGTTCGAGTCTGACCCCGCTCGACGTTTGCGCGCAACAGGTTCAGCGTTGTTGGGAATTACGTCCACAACGTCCAGGTCCCTTGCGCCATCTTTCAGCTCGCAACTTGCGCGCGGTGGTACCCGGACCTCCTCGATTGTGCCGTCTTGCGCCCCCTTCTACACCGCCTCCTGCAGCAATGCGACGCGACGACTAACGGACCCGGCGCGACGGCGCGAGAGATTTCGCGCGCTCGTCGGACCAAGCTCGAAGTGCAGGAACTCGACCGCCTCGCGTTTGACCTGTGCGGCGAGGAGACTCCGTCGAACGGCAAGGCGTGTCCGCTCGGCCCGGCCAGTGACGGCGACGCGAACGGCAACGGGACGATGGCGGAGGAGGAGAGTGGCGGTCTGTTCGGACAAGAGATCACGGCGAGCTTGGCGTCTCTGCGTCTCGAATTGAACCTGTGCGTGCCTCGGAGCGCGTGTCGCTCTCACGTACCGGTCCTGACTACTCGTGCATTCACACAGTTGGGCGAAACCGCTACAGGCGTTCGAAGCGGACGATTGACCTTCCGAATCGCATTCTACTTTACGTGAACCGCACATAGCTTTCGCTTGCATCGCAATGCAGATCTGTTGTACTCTTCGCTTCGCGAGCTATGACCGACGACTCTTGCGGAATCAGCCTCAGCACGAGGGACGAAAGTGGTCGGCATTCGAGACCTGATCGGCACCGCGGCAAACCTTCGACCTTGGCCCTTTTGCCCCTTCCATTTTCACGCCAGGTCGCTCGTTGTGACCTTCGTACAGTCGATGTCTCTCGCGTGTAGGGATGTAAGCCTTTCGTCAGCTTCTGCCCCGCTCGCTTCAGCGACCCGAGCGTCTCATATGCAAGAAGGCGATAGTCGATTGCACGATAGGAACTTGGGGAGCGGAGCGCACTATACAATGGGAGGCGCACGAAATAGCATGCCTCAGACGATGAAGTCGCGCGGTGCGACTCGGTAGACGACAAGCGATCCGGCGCGCATCTCGTCGACGCGGTACGAGTTCTCGTCGACCGAACCGTTCTTGGTCTCGACCTCGATGACCTTGAGTTTGCCCTTCTTCGCTTCCCATCCGGCAACGACGGCAAGGTGCGGACCGTTCGCTTCGGAACCGACAGTCTTGCTCGAGAGGTTGTGCTTGAACTTGGCGCTGATCGCAACGACTGTAGACGCTAGCGGTCAGCGGGTTGGGGTCGCGAGAGTAGGGAGAGATCCCGGCAGCAAGGACGCACCATCGCCTGCACGCGGCTCGTCGTCCTCGCCGACCATCGGAGCCTTCTTGCCCTGCTCGACCACAGCTTCGTACACCTTGACGCCGAACGTACCGCCGATCGGCATCAGCGGGTCCGTCGCGCGACCGTAGCAGAACCGGATCAGGTCTGCGTCGCTCTGACCTCGAGCCGACTTGTCGCCCATCTTGGTGTGTGCCGCGGCAAAGACCTGAGCGCCGAGTGAGGCGGACCATTGGAGCAGAGCGTCAAGGTTCGGCTTCATTGAAGGCGGGAAGTGAGCTTGGGAGATGGCTGTAGCCGATTCCGCCAGGTCGTCGCCGATGAACGAAACCGTGACGACGGTCTTCGAGTAGTCTGAGTAGATCACTTCAATCCTGCAAATGGGGCCGTGTCAGCTCGTAGCACAGCTGCGCATAAGACTGACAGGTACTCACTCCTTCTCGATGGTCGTCTTGCCCCGCTTCGTGCTTGAGTTCTCGCTGAGATCAACGAGAACATCGTAGCGGCCCTGGAGCGATCGCGGGACCGCTCCTTGAGAGCGCCACCACGGCTGAGCAGTATTAAGATCAACGTCGCGGGCGAGGAACGCTCCGCCGACGACAGCGCCGCCTTGCATGCGGGCGGGCTCAAATTGCGCGTCGACCGATTGACGCGGCGAAATAGCTGCGCCGGCGCCTCCGCCACTGCTGTACGTGGAGGTTGATCGCCTGGATGACATCGTCGCCGATCGGTCGAGACCCGAAAAGCGCGGGGACGATGGATCGGCGCTCGGCAAGGGTGAGCCGGGAGCGGGACGCGAAGGTGGAGGCAGGGAGGCCTGGTGACCGCCGGTCGGGCGAGGAGGAGGCGGCGGAGGCGGCATCTCGTCATTTTCGACAGCGGCCGGCTCGTCTTCGGCAGCATACGACTCTGGCTCGTCGAAATGCTCCGCCTCTTCGTGCGCGTAGGTAGTACCTTGCGCGGACTCCCTGTCCTCATAGGGCTCTTCTTGCGCCTCCGCGGGCGGGGGCACCGATCGCGAAGGCGGTCCTGTAGTAGGCCGAGGTGGCGGGATGGCCTCGTCATCCTCGGCGGCTGCTTGAGTCGGCGAAGTTTGCTGCGACTCGACTTCCCGCTGCGCATCGGTCAAGGCAAACGCCTGATCCGTCGCTGCGGCAGAACGTCGCGCGAGCTCGTCGCCCGACAAGGCGATCTTGTCATTGAGGTCGAGCTCTTCCGGTTCGTTCAGCGCGCGCACTACTTCGCCCGGCGTTTCCGTCTCAGCCTCCTTCGGCCGAGAAGGTACGATTCCAGGCAAAGCGAAGCCTCCGAGAGGCGGACCTCCGACGCGGTGCTGCGGGGGCTCGGACGTCGAATGTCCCGATCCAGACTCGGGTTCGATGGCTGCAGGCGCGACATTAACAGCACGTTCTCCGAGACGCGCGGCGATGAGCGCAATGACCCACCTTGCGAATCGAGACGCGCGAGACTAGCTTGCGGTGCGGGCTCGGCAGCAGGCTCCGCACTTGTCGACTTCTTCTTCGTGGGCTTCTTCGGCGGAAGGCCCCCGAGGCCGAGCATCGGTCCGCCCATGAGCGGCCCTCGACCACCGAGCTTGGCCATCCTCGCCGCCAAAGCACGCCTGCGAGCGACCTCCGGATCCTCTTCCTCTTCCTCCTCGTCGTCCTCAGCGCCCTCCTCGTCATTCTCTCCTGCGGACGCCTGCGGGGCTGGCGGGGCGGCAAACATGGGTGGCGCTTGTTCAGTAGCCGGTGTATCCGCACCCTCCATCTTTCCGAATGCGGGCTGAGCCATCTCTGCCGGGTGGGCTCCGGCTTCTTGACGGCCTTGCGAGATCTGGGCGATCGAAGGCGCATTCGCTGCCGGCGACGCGGTCGATTCATCTGCCGCTTCTTCAGGAGGCGTGACAACATCAGGCTGCTTGTCAAGGAAAGCGTCTTCGGCAGCCGTCGTCATCAAGTCGGTCTCGCCGGGCGGAGGGTGGGTCGGAATGGGCGGGTGACGGGCAGGCGGCATCGGCGGAGCCGGCTCCTCCTCGACGCTTCGGTCCTCCGGCTGAGTGTGCTGCCGAACAAAGGGTGGCGGCAGAGGCGGCCGACTCGGCGACGTGGGTTCCTCAGCAATTGCGACGGCTGGCTCCGCTGTCGACGGAAGAGCCTCGACAGCTTCCTCTGCGATCGTGTGCTGCGGCTCTTCCTGCTCACGCGAGATGTATTGCTCGACGGGAAGTTCCTCTTCGCCCGTCTCGAGGACGGGATCTTCGAAGCTGCGCTGGGTTTTCGGAACCGGCGGCCGCACACTCGGCATCGGGGGCGGAGGAGCCGGCGTATCAAAGTCGTCCTCGTCATCGATAGGCGCCTTCGGACGCGACTCGTCATCGTCATCGTCGTCGGCGAGCAACTTGTTCGCACCGCCCATCGAAGCCAGAATGTTGGTGTTGCTGCCAGTTTCGGCGGATGCCGGCGCGTCCAACGCCCGCGCTGTCGCCGCTTGAGGGCTCTCTTCAGCAGCCTCGGCGGGCGCACTCGAGGGCATGGTCAACTCTTCCGTACGCTCTGTCACTGCCGGAGAAGTCGCCGCCGGTGACTTGGCTTTGCGAGCACGGGGACCCGCAGCTCGCTTCGGCAAAGCCGGCATCGGAACGCCAAGGCGCTGACCACCGATGTCTGTGTCTGAGGCGGTCTCAGTCGTGCGCGGACCGTCCTGAGCGCCCGTGGCGAGATTCGGGGAAGCCAGCTCTACCGATGCAGGCGAGACGGCGGAGATCGGATCGTCGAGGTCTTTGAACGGTTCAGCCACGGCTTCCTCGCCGACAGTCGTGTTGAAGGCATTGCCGGCGTTTCCAGCCGTCGGCTCGTCCTCCTCGGCGGGTTCGAAGCCCGGAATGTCGCTCTGCGGTTCTTCTGCCGTCCGGTGCTCGACAGCAGGCGGCGAGTCGAGGACGACCGCTTCGCGGAGATTGTCCTCCGGGTTCTGAGGCTGCGCGGGCTCGTGTCCTGAAGAGGTAGAGGCAGCCGCAGTCTCGACGTCGTCGGTGCTCGCTTGCTTTTTCCAAGGTTTCGCCGACGGATCGACTTGAGCGCCCATACCGCCAGCGCCTCCGCCTTGGAGCGCCTTGATACGGTCGCGGAGGCTGCCTCCACCGCGCGAAATGGACGCTTGAGCGTCTTGTGCCGAGAACTCGCGGCGTTCCCCCGAGGCTTCCGACTGGGCGCCTTCGATGGCCAGCGGAGCGGGGGCAGGAGCGGGAGGCGACACGAGGCCAGGAGACTTGAGTCCGTCGCTCGCTGCAGCCGGAGAGACCGCCTGAGTAGGCGGTGCCGCGGGCCGAGTCCACTGTTTCGGCTTTGGCTTCGGAACGGGAGGTTCGGCGGCTTGAGAGGCTGCAGCGGCTTGGAAAGCCGCGATGCGAGACGCGAGCGCGTTCGGCTTCTTGGCGGGCGAAGGCGGTCCCGCCTTCGGAGCAGCGGTCGAAGCAGGCGAGCTACCGGCGGTCGAGGCGACCGGGGGTGACGTAAGAGCGGCGTCGGTCTTTGGCTCGCTTGCGGTCGCCTGAGCCGGCTGCGTGAGCTTATCTTGAGTTGCGTCGGGAGAGGCAGGCGTGACGTCCTCGAGAGTCGGTTTTGTGACGGGTGCCTCGGGTTCACGCAGCGAAGTGTGCACTTCGGCCGGACCGGTCGAGTCCTGCCCTTCGGCGACGTTGACAATGTTCGACGGCGTTGCCTTGACCGCCTCTTCCGGGTTCTCCTTCTGAGAAGCGAGCACCGCAGCGGCCGGAACCTCATTCGGCTCGGCGGCTGTGGTAGCGTCGGCGATGGCAACCGGTTCCTCCTCGATCTTTTCAACAAATCCAGCGGGGAACACTCCCTCGATGCCGTCCTTCTCGCCTTGAAGCCAGTCGCCTTCGTCGTCGGCTTGACCGGTGACGGTGATCGTGTCTCCCTTTGCGAACGCAAACTGCAGGGCGGCTTGTTCCGCCGATTGCCCCGGTTGAGGTGGGGGTCGATATTTCATCAACGCCCGACCGCGGTACGGGAACGCTGAGCCGCTCATCGTGATCAGCTCGTCGGCACTGGCTCTGGTCGACTGTCTGCAAAGGGGCGGGCCGCGTGTCAGTGCACAGACAAATCTAGCGACGATGACGACGACGGCGAAGGCGGATCGGAGCCTCGGCTCGACGGTCTGTCGTGTCGCGCAGCTCACTGAGTATGGCAGGATCCAAGTGAGCAAAAAGATGCCAGCAACTCTCTCGCTTATGTCGATAGAAGGGACGAGGGGGAGCTCGAGAGAGTTTGACCTTTGAGGTGGGGACTCGGCGACGGCGACGGCGACGGCGGCGACGACTGCGGATCCTCGAACAATGGCGCAAACCCGCTCTCGACTTTTTTGGCTCCGAGATCCGCATAGACTGCATTTCCAGATCATCGGGGAAAACAAACTAAGAATTGGGGGGTGGTGTATCGTGAAATCGAAACAGGGTGCGCGGGTATGAGCGAGGGAGGCGAGGGAGGGAGGGAGCGGCGTCGACGAGGAGCCATGGGCGCAAAGGCAGAACCAGCTGCTCAGCGCGGGTGAGAGGCACGCCGGCCGGCGAGGTTGACGAAGGGAGAGTTTAGAGGGAGATCGCACGAAGCACGAATAGAAGGCAAGTAATGACAAAGGAGATCGGAGCCGTAGTAGAGAGAGAGAGAGAGAGTGAGACGATGAGCAGCAGAAGAGGCAAGAGAGCGGGCGCGCCGCGGACTGGCTCAACGGCTCGAGGTCGAGTGTCCTTGGGTCGAGGGGAAGGGGTATACGAAGTGTATGACGCGACGCGGCCGGCGAGCCCAGCTGGCCAGTGCGCGCGCGGGAGAGGCCGAAAAGGGAAAGGTGGGGGGTATTGCGAGTGCGAGGAACGTGAAACTGGTAACGACATTGTTGCGATCGAGAGGCGTGACAAGTGGAACAAGTACGGCAAAAGGCCGGAGCGTGAACTCAGGACCGGTCGACTAGAGCATGAGCGAGTTGCTCTGTGCCACGGGCCTGTGGACGAAGGATGGTAGAGGAGTCAGTACCCATTCACATGAATCCGAGCATTCGGAACCCGCTTCGACTCGCCTTCCGATCATGTCGGGCGCGACGGCGCCGTCCGGACCGCGCATAATGTGCACGCGCCTTGGACCTTCACGATACGTATCGCCGCCTCCGAGCGCGAGTCCGACCTGACCCGGTCCGCCAAAGCCGCCTCCCGAGCTCCTCGACCCGTGTCCGCCGTTCAACGACGAGTGGTCCGAGAACCGCCACCACGACGACCGGCGGTCATCCGACCTCGAACCGTGCCCTGACCGGGAACCGTACGAGCCCGAGTGGGCTCCTGCGCCATACCCGGATGAAGCCGTCGACGTGGTCGACGTGGTCGAGATCGAGTCGCGACGACCCGAGTGACCGCTGCGCCACGTGCCGTACGGCGAGTGGCCGCTACCGCCGCTCGGGCTTCCACCGAGGTAGAAGTTCCGGAGTCCGCCACCAGATTGGCTCATCTCGCCGCCGGCACCACCTCGCGCAAAGTCGCGCTGAGTGACGCGAGGCGACGCCGAGAGTTTGATCGCGCCCGACCGAGTCGCGCGGAACGCCAGGTAGCCTGCGATCGCGATCAAGATGACACCGCCCGTGACGACGACGGCGATGATGATCTTGGTCGACTTGTCCAGGCCGCCGCTCGACGACGAGGACGAGCTCGTCCCGTCGGTCGAATCAGACATGGAGCCCGAAGACGCCGACTTGTCCGACGCGAACGACTTGACCGAGAAGCTCGGGATAAAAGTCTCGGCGAGTTGGCCCGGCAAGCCCGTCTGTTTGTAGATCGGCGACGTCGGCGACTGGAGCATCGCACTCAGAGCGTCGACATACGTGCTCGGGATCGACCCGAGGTAAACGGTCAGAATCTGGCTCGCGCCCGACGAGTTGGTCGTCTGGTACGCCTGCAGCGCGATCGTCTTGACCGAGCTGAGCGAAATGTTGAGCGCGTTCGTGATGACGATGGGGACGCCGTAGAAGATCTGTCCGGACGCGTCCGAGTTGTCGACGACCCACTCCCACGGCATCGCGTCGTTGAGCAGGATCGAGATGGTCGTCATCGGGACACTCGCGGCGGCCATTTGAACGTTGGCCGTCGACGAAGCGCTGCTGTCGGACGAAGAAGCAGTGTTGAGCGTCTCGTCGTCGGGGACGATCCGGGCGGGCAGATCCGTCGGGAACGCAGCCTGACTCGTGATCGTGACGGACGGCGTGCCCGACACCATCGAGGTCGAGACGCCCTGCGACGGCGAAGACGAAGCCGGCGCGCTCGTGATCGAAGAACCGGATGAGGACGCGCTCGAAGTCGCCGTCTGGCTGCCCTTGTTGACCATGAGCGTCGAAGTCGGGACCCAGGCATACGGGTCGCTCGAGGTCGAACTGGCCGACGAAGCCGATGACGCAGCCGAGCCCGAGCTCGAAGCCGATCCAGTGTCACCGGAAGCCGTCCCGTTGCCAGCCGCACTCGAAGAGGTCGGCAGCGCAGACGAGCCCACACTCGTGATCGTCGCGGTTAAGGCCGCACTGTCGCTACCAGCTTGCACGCCCGACGTTGCCGTCGAGTTGCCGCTCGGGGTGGGCACAGCGACCGTAGACGAAGTGACCCCGGAGACCATCGAGCTCCCCGTCGACGGGATCGCTCCCGAGTCGGTAGCGTTGGATCCAGTCGGCAAGGCGGAGGACGCCGAACCACTGCCGCTCGGACTGACCGTCGCAGATCCAGATCCGGAAACTTGCGGTCCAGGGGTAGCGATTGGACCACTCGAGATGGCGCCCGATCCACTAGACAACGGAGCCGAAGCCGAAGCCGATCCTGCGTCGGTCTCCGTCGCAATGCTCGAAGCGATCGAACCAGACGAAAGCGGCGGCGGCGAGCCAGTCGGCAGCCTCACCGAGGTCACGGTGGAGGCCGCCGGAACGTCCGAGACGGTGGCGCTACCGCTCGTCGCGATAGGGATGGGCGCCGGAATCTCCGTCGAGTTGCCACTCGCTGCAGGCGGCAGAGGAGGCGGCAGGACCGTCGAGGTGGCAGTCGCGGTCGTGTCGACAACCGTGCTCGAGATCGGCAAGGGAATCGGGATCGCGGCAGTTGCGTTGGCGAGAACGCTCGAGATCTGCTCGAACGGATCCTGAGAGGACGCGACCTGACTGACCGACGAAGCAGGCGGCATCGTCGGCTGGCCCGTCGGACCTGCAGACGACGAGACCGGCGAGCTGACGGGAACATTGTCCGCGGCAGTCGATGCGCCCGAAGCCGTGTTCGACGCGGCACTCGAGCTCGAAGGCACAGTCGTCGCGGTAGCCGGCTGTTGTTGCTGAGAGGGCGACTGCGGTACCGAGCTGCTGCTGCTGCTGAAAGTCTGGGCCGGAGAAGCCGGCGAGGAAGAGGCACTCTCCGCCGACACCGGCGCAGTCACGCTCGTAGCGGCGACCGGCGGCGTCGCCGCAGACTCCGTGGTGATCGGACTCGAGCTCGAAGCAGTGACGACTTGCGGCTCGGAGCCTCCCACCGCCGAAGCCGTGACGGCGGCGTCGCCCGTGGTCGCTGACGTGGCCGGAGCATTCACGCTGCTGCTGCTGCTGCTGCTGCTGCTGCTTGACGACGGCAGAGGCGCTTCACTGGCTGCTGGGCTCGTCGAAGTGGTAGCTTGAGCGGCGGGCGTGGTCGTGACGACTGGCGTGGTCGTCGAGGACGAGGGCGAGCCGCCGCCGACAAGACCGCCTGACGATGAAAGACGAGGGCACGATCAGTGCCAGATTCCTCGCAAGTCTTGCAGGCACAATGATTGCTGACTCACCGAGTTGAGACAGAATGCCGCCGTAGGGGCCTGAAGAGGTTGCGGCCGCGGTTGACGGGGTCGACGGCGGCGCAGAGGTAGTCTGAGCATCAGGGGACGCCGCAACGCTACTCGTGGCCGTCGACGATTTCACGGCCGTAGCAGGGTCCGATGTGGACGAGCTCGACGTCGACGCGCTGGACGAGGACGTCGTAGGCTGCTCGGTGTTGGCTGGTGCCGTCGAAGACGAAGTGGTTTGCGCGGGTGCGCTCGTGGAGGTGCTCGCGGCGGTCGACGAGCTCGACGTGGAGGAGGAAGAAGAAGGAGTGGACGAGGACGACGCGTTGGTCATTGCGGCGGTAGGCGAGCTCGTCGACGGCGAAGACGAGCTTGTTGAAGAGGCGGACGCCGACGTGTTCGAAGACGCCGCCGCGCTGCTCGTGCTCGTCGAGGACAAAGGCGAACTGTCTGACGCGGATGCAGAGGCGCTTGCTGCCTGTTGGGATGAGATCGAACTGGCCACGGCGGCGCGCTCGCTCGAAAGAGACGAGGCAACGGACATGGCCGACGACTGGACGTCGGACCAAACGGGCCTCGCGCTTGATCTCGTCGTCGAAGTGACCGGAGCAGACGTAGTGCTCGTCGACGTCGTGCTAGTCGTAGTCGCTTCTGTCGATGTTGACGTCGACGTCGAAGTCGTGTTCATGGGGAGACCGACATCTCCGGCCGCAATCTGATCTGCCAATGCGGCCAAGTCTGCAGTGCAAAATGTGTCAGTCTTCTTCGGACGCGTGCTTGTGTGTGCATGGACGCATAGACGCGTGAATATGGGCAGTGCGTGTGACGCGCAGTCCAAGATCGCTAAGGTTCGTCGACAGGGGGAAAGGGGGCGAGGGGGACTGAGCGGGGCCAACGCGACGACGACGCACCCGCGATAGACTGCCGCCGTTCGAGCTCTTGAGCCTGTCCAAACTCGCGTGCCCTCCTCTGCGGCGATGGCGGCGCGAGACTCGCTTGAGGTGGCGACGCGGCTGCGAACCCGAGCCTGCGGAGCCGTTGGACCGCCGCCGGAAGCCGAGACGCGTCGTTCGTTTCTGGCGATGCGGCGTCCTGGGCGAGTGACAAGTGCGCGCACAAGACCAAGTAGGCTACGACCTGTTGCAAGGTCGCGGTCCGCATCCTGCCGAGTCGAGTGCCGAGGCGAATTGAGCGAGCGAGCGAAGAGTTGACCGACGCGGCCGCGCGCTGCTCAAACTGTCGTTTGCGGCGGAGCAGAGGCCGGAGGTCTCGGGCCGGGTGCCACAGACAAGGTCTCGGGCCGGGTGCCACAGACAGAACAGTCGACTAGGTCCGAATAAGCGTCAGTCGGTCCAGCCGGTGTGTAGAGTGTAGAGGCGCGAGGGCACCAAACAAGAGCCCCCCCGCTGGTGTGCAGGCACGCACCCCTTCCCTGCCGCCGTCGAAAAAAACTGGAGCCTCCCCTCCGACGTGGAGCTCCGCGCAAACAAGACGTCGCGTTGCACTCCTGTCGCGCAGCTGCGGATCCTCTTTTCGGCACCTTGACCCCAAAAACGCGCTTGCTCTATTCGGGGTCCGCCGAACCCCCGGCCGGTCTGCGAGGATCCTTTCCCGCAGCGGCCGAAAGTCACGAATCTCCACTGCTCCTCGTAGCGCGCGCGTGCACCCTATTTCCGGCAGCCCACACGCCAGCCGCAAGCTATCTAGCGAGCCTTGCCGCGCTGCCGTAAGGTACATCTCGCGGTCGTCCTATGACGACCCCGTATGACGATCTGCTCAGGAATGCGCGTGGCTGCGGTCTCCGTCTCCTCGACTCGCCGAGTCCGATGGCGAACTCGGAGGACTCGGGAGAGACTCGAGTCCGGCCCGCGGTCCAAGGTCGCGAGCCAGCGTCGCTTCTCGTGCGACTATACCTCTGTTCATCATGAGTATGGATGTAGCGCCGGCACTACCTCCAGGCTTTGTAGTGACACTGGACGCATATCAAGGGCTGTACGCCGACGAGCCCGGCTGTTGGAAGCTGGCGTCGCGAAGCAAGCCCTGCTGCGCCCAACTTGGCGCTTTCTCGGCAGGCTTGCACCCTGGTTCATGTCGACAGGACATCCGACACGCCCGCTCAAATACCTGTCTCTGCTGCTCGGAATGGTGAAGGACAGGTCGAGGAGAGAAGGCCAGCGGACTCGGAAAGTCGCAGATCAGTACGGAATGGCCAGGAAGTGGTGCTAGACAGGCGGCGAATTCGTAAAGAGAAGGCAAGTTCGTCCTCTCGAGCAATCGCCAACGCCGCGCTCGCGGCTTCGGGGCGTCCTCCGAGTGTCTCGAAAGGGGCACGCCCCGGGATTGCGTTCCGCCGCGCCGCGCCCGCCTGACAAGCATCCACCGTGCGAGGCTATGACGGCTCACAAGCTTACAGGTGCGTCGATATTGCGATGCAGAGCTCGGCAGTGAGGACGAGCTGCCTATGCGAATGTCCAAGCCTTTTGTTTTGTCGTGACTGGCTTAGCAATGCCCGTGTGTTGACAAGCACGTCCCAACAGCGGTCCTGCGAGCTCTAGGATCATGCGCGAGCGTCTACTGAAACAGCCTTGTCACGTCTGGCCAACGCGCGCTCAGGTAGCGCGGGCCAAAGCAAGATCGAACGCTGGCAAAGACTCAGTCTGCTCTCCGCCGTCGAACGAAAAGCGCAAGAAGCGCGTCCTCGAGTGCGTTGGCGCCGCATGAAGAGTACAGCAGAGCGAAGCGAACACTGAGGAGCGTAGCGGGTTCGACCTGGGCAGTGCGTCAGGTTGCGCCAGGCGAGGCGCGAGGCATCTTGGTTGTGGAGATCGTAGATGCGACTCCCGAGGGGCAAGACACGCGCAAAGTGGGTGAGCTGCGCTGCCCTTGAAGGCGAGACCGTAATATGAGAGCGGCGGACGAAGGAGGGGATCGTCAACCCGTCGAAGGTCGGCGACCGCGATTCAGAAGTCGGCGGTCGGTTTCGCTTCTCTCGCAACGAACCACGATGAGTTGGTACCAGGGCGGCTATGGCCAGCCGCAAGGGTACATGCAACCTCAGATGACGGGCTATATGCCCCAGCAACAGCAGCCCATGCCCATGCAGGCGAGTTCTGGTCCCCGATTTCGCATCGTCGTCACCGATCCGTGACGCCCAGTCTATCGCGCCGACAACTGACCGTGGCCTGGTCATGACAGGCTCAGCGAACAGGATTCCAACCTCAGATGGCGATGCAGGTCAGTCTACTCGCTCGCGCGGCCGTGTGTCGCCTCGCGGCGAGGTCGACCGGTCTCACCCCCACTCCAGACTCGTCTCGGTCGATCCGAACGCTGACCACCGCACTCGTATCCACGCGCAGCCGCAGCCGACGGGGTTCATGGGACAGCAGCAGCAGCAGCAGATGCGACCGCCGCCGCAGCAAATGCAGATGCAGCCGCAAATGACGGGCTTCCAGCGACCCATGAACACGGGCTTCAACCCGCAGCAGCAGCAGCAGCAGGCCCCGCCGGCGCCGCTTCGTCCGCAAGCGACCGGGTTCAACTCGAGCGGGATGGGCGCAGGCGTCCAGGCGCAGTTCCTCAACACGTTCATGCCGGCGCAAGGAGTCCAAGCCTCGGCGTACATGAACCCGGGCCAGATGCAGTTCGCCGCGCAGCAGCAGCAGCAACCGCTCATGCCGCAGCGAACGGGACTTCCGCCTCAGCAAATGTCGCTCCAGCAACAGTTCCAGCAGAACAACCAGCAGCAGATGGGCCAAGCGAGCGTCCCGATCCCGTGGAAATTGACGCCGGAAGAGAAGAAGCGGTACGACCAGATCTTCCGCGCGTGGGACCAGCAAGGCAGCGGCTTCTTGCCCGGCAGCATGGCCAAGGAAGTCTTCGGCCAGGCCGGACTCGGCACCGAAGAGCTCATGGCGATTTGGTGAGTCTCTGCGCTTGCATCTCTGTCCTTTCCTTCGCAAGGCTGATCCGCCGCCGCTCGGCCGTCTAGGAACCTCGCCGACGTCAACGACCGCGGCAAGCTCAACATTGACGAGTTTCACGTCGCGATGGGCCTCATCTATCGCCGTACGTCCTTGCCTCGTCCCGGCCGTCACAAAGTTTCTTCCCAGCTCACACTCTGCATCTCGCAGGTCTCAACGGGAACCCGATCCCGCAGACTCTCCCCGCCGAGATGGCGCCTCCCTCTGCCCGTGACCTCGAAGACTCGGCCAACTTTCTCACTTCGCTCCTCAAGAACGACACGAATCGGCGCGCGACGAACCAGTCCGACCTCGACGGTGGTCCGCAGTCGCGTGCGAAACTCCGCTCGCTCCATGATGCGGCCGCTCCTGGCGCCGGCTCGCGCAAGGACGCGACCGTGTACCGGAACGACGACAGTGCGGGGACCGTTTACAAGAGTTCGTCGAGGCACTTGAACCGCGACAATGTCCGTTCGTCCCGCCAGAACAGCGGGGCCGACTCGCCGTCGACCGAATTGGACGACGTCAAGCGCCGGCTTAAAGAGGCTCAGCGCGAAGCGGAACGAGGCCGCGACGAAGACGACGAGGAGGAAGACCTCAAGGAGGAGTTGCGTCGGTTGAACCGTAAGATCCAGCGCGTTCAGGATGACTTGGACGACAACCGCCGCAGCGGTCGTCGGACCGCCGCCAAAGACGAGGAACGCCGGATGCTCGAACGCGAGCTTCTCCGCCTCGAGCACGAGGACTTGCCGCGCCTCGAGAAGCGCCTCGAAGACAAGGAGCGCGAGAAGCGCCTCGACCGCAAAAAGTACGCGATCGAGCGCGACGACCGGAACGCAACGTTTGGCAAGTACGATGACCGCAGCGACCGGCAGCGAGACCGGTACGAGCGCGAGCGGTACTCGTCCTCGTCGCGAAGGTACGACGATGGCGACGACTCGGACGACGACCGTCAGCAGTCGCGCGAGGGCTACAACCGCGGCACCTTTGATCGCGACGACCGCCGCCGGCGCGACGATGACCGAGACGATGTGCGCAGCTCGTCGGCCTCGCGCGATGCGGCTCGTTCGCCTCCGCCGGCGCCGCCGAAACCGTCTGCATCGGTCGCAAAGCACGAGGCCGCGCCTCCTCCCCCTCCTTCATCGGCTCCTCCTCCCGTTGCTTCGCCGCCACCCGCTAGTGCACCTGCTTCGACTGACCTCAAGTCGATGTCGGCCGCCGAGAGGCAGGCATACATCCGCGCCGAGGCCCAGCGTCGCGTACAGGAACGGTTGCGCGCGCTGGGCGTCGCGGCGCCTTCTGCCGCCCCGTCTGGCGTCGACAACTCGGTCGCCGAGCGTCTCGAGGCAGACAAGGCCGAGGCCGCCCGGAAGGCCGCCGAGGCCGACGAGCAACTCAAGGCCAAGGAGCTCGAACGTCAGGCCAAGCTCGAGCGCGAGCGTCAAAAGGGCGCGGCAGTCGAACAGGCGCTGCAAGAGACCCACAACGATACCGAGACGATCCAGCAGGTCCGCGAGGAGATTGAGCGCGCGGCCGATGTCAAGTCGCCCGGCTCGCAGGGGACCGAAGCGCAGCAAGCGATGCAAGCCGCCGAGAGTCAACTCGATGCCGAGGAGAAGGCGTTGCAGGAGCGCGAGCAGCAGCTCATGCGCGAACGCGAGGAGCGCCGCCAACGTATCGAGCAACTCGAGCGCGAAGCCCGGAAAGCCGAGGAGAACTTCCAGCGCAGCAAGGCTACATTCCAGCAGCAGGCGAACAAGCCGAAGGGCGTCGCTCCGCCGCCTCCTGCCTCGCGGGGCAAGCCGGCTCCGCCCCCCTCTCGAAAGGCCGCCGAGCCGCCACGCTCGGCACCGACCGATGACGTAGACGACTTTGCTGCGCCTTCGCCGCGCTCAGCTCCAGTGGCGGCCGCACCTTCCCCGCCGCCGCCGCCGCCCGCTCCTCCAGTCCCGGCCGTCGGCGCAGCCTCCCAGCCTGCCATCTCGTCGCCGGCGAAAAGTCCGAGCACGAACCCGTTCCATCGCCTGCAGAATGGAGCGGCTCCTGGCGTTACGAGTCCGGCGGCGGCATCGCCTGCGGGGAAGCCGAATCCATTCTTCGTAGCATCGAGCGCACCGGTTGCTCCGCCTGCTCCCGCCGCCCCGCCCGTCAGCAAGCCTGCATTCCGCCCGCCGCCGTCCTCTGATGACGATTGGGATGCCCCTGCCGGGCTGGAGAAGGATGTCGACGAGTCGGACAGTGACGACGAGCCGGCTCTCGGTTCAGCCCGCGCGCGCCAGGCCGCCTTGGCGCAAAACCTGTTCTCTGGCCTCGGAATGGGTGGCCGCTCCTCGCCGAGCGCTGCCACTCCGCCATCTCGCTCTGCCGCCGCGACGCCGGTCGCTGCCAACGGTGGTAGCGCTGCGGCTGGCGGCCCGCCCGCTCCGCCGCCGCCGGCGGCGCCCAAGGCTCCCGCAGCACCGCTTGGAGGAGCTGCTGGCCCAGTCAACCGAGGAGCTTTGCTCGGCCAGATCCAGGGCGGTCTGAAGTTGCGCAAGGCGCAGACGGTCGACAAATCGGGACCGACTTCCGTCGGTGCCGTTATCGGCGACGCGAGCCCGCCCGTTCAGGCGTATGTCCCGCCCCCGAGCCCGCCTCCTGCGCCGGCCGCTTTCGAGGATCCTCGCGAGCCCTCGCCCGAGCCCGCTGCAGCTTCCGCTCCGGCTGCGCCCGAACCCGTTGCTCAAGAGGAAACCTTGCCCGCGATCGTCACGGAGGACCCCCTCGATGCCGTCGACCTGAGCAAGAGTGAGTCAGCAGGCCGCTCATTAGGAGATCCCGATCTGGAAGCTGACGATTTCCGTGACAGCTCTGCGCGTCCGCTCATTGTACACCTACGAGGCACAGCGCGACGAAGACCTCGGGTTCGCCGAGAACCGCGTCCTTTTGGCTCACCCTGCGAAGGATTCGAGTGGGGACTGGTGGTACGGTTCGACAGAACAGGAAGGATCCAAGCTCGGCTGGTTCCCGAAGGCCTACGTCGAGGAGTACCAGAGTTCGTCCGGTTCCCACCTACCTGCACCCTGCTTCGCGCTGAACTGACAAGTGCTCTCACCGACAGCCCGCCCCGCTAAAGCTCTCTACCCGTATACCGCCGCATCGGAGGACGAGCTGTCGTTTGATGAGGAGGCGATTCTCGCAATCGTCGAGCAGACGGACGAGAGCTGGTGGAAGGCCGAAAAAGACGGCGTCATCGGTCTCGTGCCGGCGGCCTACTTCGAGCTCAGTCAGTAGATCCCCTGTCGACACCCACGATACGCCGGCCGGTCGATCGGAAAGAAGGGTCAAGGAGCGAGGAGGATGTATGCGAACCCTGCCGCTGCGTCCCCTCTTTCCCTGCCCTTCTCTTGCGGACGCCGGTCACACGGACCAATAGCTGAGACTCTCTCCTTTTCTCCTCTCTTCTCCCTCCCTGCCGATTGTCGCAATATACACAACTTCTTGTCTGTCCGCTTCCCGCTTCCGTCCTGAGAAACAGCCAACACCTCGAGTGCAAAGCCGATCGCCGGAAACGGTTCTTCTGGAAGTCAGCTTCGGTCCGAGAACGTCGAGGCGCAAACGCACTCACAGGAGCGGCGCGACGACTCGGACGGCTCGGACGACTCGGACGACTCGGAAGATGAGGAGATGGACAATCACGACGCAGTCTCGGCTTCGGCGCGAGAAGCGGAGCGATTACGCGTGTTAGAAGCCGCTGGGCTCCTCAAGAAACCGAGTGTGAACGATGAGGCCAGCCCGAAACGGCGCACTCGCCGACCGCCACCTGCACGTCCGAACCGGCGTCCGGGCTCAACGCTCGCCACCGAGCCCCAAAGCATCGCCCAAGAGGATTCGGACGCTGAGGAGGACCGGCTGCCCGCTCCTGAGGAACAGGAAGAGCGCATCGAGGATGCGTACGACCTTTACCAGCGGGCCATGCGCGAGCACGAGGAGGCACCTCCAACCATCGACCCTCCTGCAAACGAGACTCCCGCCCTATCTGCATCCGAGGACGCGCCAGGGTATAACTCCACGCCGAGTACACCTTCGTTGCTGCCCGCAACCACTGTCGGATCGAACCTCAAAGACACTTGGCACGCCACAACTTCCGGGCTCTTCAATCGCCGAAGCCGCTCTAGTACCGTCGGCGAGAAGTCGCGGCAGGTGATCAGCTCACCAGTCCTTGCTCAAAAAGGAGCGACTGACGTCGACAACCGAGCGAGCGGTGTCTTCGGCTCGGTCAGTCGACAGTGTCCGCACGCTCGGCGTGCATTTCTTTCCCTTGCAGCTGACTCGTCTCGACCCTACAGTCATGGGCAAGCCTCGTCGACGAGTCCGCTTTGACTGACCTGCCGGACCGCGAGCGAAAGCGGCAAGAAGCCTGCTACGAGTTGATCGCCACCGAGCAGTCTTACGTGCAGAGCTTGCAACTCGTGATCGAAGTGAGGCTTACCTCGAACCCAAGCTCAAGGACCAACTTCGCTGACGCTGACTTGGCTGTCTATCAGGTGTTCTTCACGGCGATGCAGCCCGTACTTCCCGAAAAGGCCGCCCGTGTCGTCTTCGCAAATATCGACGACATTCTCTTGTTCAACACCGTCCTCCTTTCCGATCTCGAGGAACGGCAACGGCAGAGCCGCCTCTACATCGACACGATCGGCGACGTCATCGAGCGGCACATGGGTGGCGTCGGGCAGCACTACCGCGGATACTGCCTGAACCAAGCCAACGCAGCCCGAACCCTACGCGACCTGAGAAGGTCTGATCGCTCCCTGAACACCCTCCTTGACGTGTGTACCGCTTGCTGTGATCCATCAGAGCGGGACTGATCTAACGGCCGTATGCCGAACAGGGTTTGCGCGTGAAAAACCTCGAGCTCGAGCACTTTTTGCTCGAGCCCATGCAGCGGGTGACGCGATATCCCCTCCTGATCAGCCAGGTGCGTCTGGGCTCGCGAAGTCTGAGTGGATCCGAACGCGAGCTGACCTCACGGTTTGAACCAGATCCTGCGCTACACCGACGCGGACCATCGAGACCATCCTGCGCTTGAGCGCGCACTGCGCACTGCGGAGAAGACCCTGAACGAGATCAACGAGGCAATTCGCGTCAACGAGACCAAGGAGAAGCTCGCCTGGTTGTCCGACAATGTCGAATTCCCCGGCGCCGGAGTGAGTCTACGTCGCACTCGAGCTCTCCAAAGGCTTCAGCGGAGCTGACTTTCTGGCCTCGATGTTCAGCACCTTGACCTCAGTGCACCAACTCGGTTCCTTGGACCGCGGCGGATCCTACGGGAAGGCAAGGTCGAGAAGCACAAGAGCCGGCGGCAACTCCAAGTCTACCTCTTCAACGATCTCCTCCTCTTCACCGAAGCGACCGGGACCGGGCAGATTGTTTACCGCTACGTGAGCTCAACCCGCACAAGTCACGAGCGCGAGCTTAGTACAGTGAATTGAGCTGATACACTTTGGCTACTGCGCGCAGCCGATTCCCCTCGAGGAATGTTCCGTCCGGTCACACGTTCGCGAGTCGACCGAGTTCACGGTCACGCATCGAGGTGACAAGATCCGTGTGCGAGCCGAGACGCCGCGAGCCGCTGCCACTTGGATCCGAGATATTGAGCAAGCTCGCGATGCCTGCCTGAACGCGATCGACAAGGCTCGGTCCAGGCTCTCGAACCATGCCTGACGGGAACGACCAAGGAAGAGGGATGCAATGCACAGTCTATAACATGAACCCGGAAGGAAGGAGAGTCTCGTGGCGATGAGGAAAGAAGAGTGGTGGTACAGTCTAGGTTCACAGGTCGGCGCGGCAAGAGAGGTGTCCCTCGATCATGGCGAGAGCAGCGCCGAGGGCCCTGTGCGTCGAATAGCATGTAAGCGCGTCTCCTTGAAGACTGTGCCGCATGGCGGGCAGACCGAAGACTCACCATCCAAGCTCGACATCGCTAACCTTCTTGCCCATCCAAATCTGGCGCTCCTCGTCCAGTTCGTACCCGAGGCTGAGCAACGAGTACATGAACGTCAAGTCGAGGCAGTACTCGGGCCGGTCGGTCAACTCTGCCATCGCCTCTTTGTTGCCCTTGAACCGCGACCAGGCGGACGACTTTCGGCCGGCGCAGACGTCCGACGTGAGCTGACGCAGGTCCGAGATGCTGAAGGGCGACTTGAGGCCGAGTGGGGCGATCCGATCGTAGAAGAAGGACAGTCTGCGTTGAGGGCGGCGGTCAGCAACCACACAAAGATGCGGGACTGAATGATCGGTTCCACTCACGCCCAGACTTTGCCGGCGGCAAAGACCTCGCCCATCTTGGGCTGGTAGACACCAGCAAACGCGCAAGGTGGTTCCTCGCACGCAGCATCCTTGGCAATCATGACTTCGACGACCCGCCGGCACGCCTCGAAGCCCGCTCCCGTCCCTTCCATCGTCACCTGGACCTCGTTCCTGCCGGGCGGGTCGAGCGTGACGACCTTCTTCTCCCCCTTGAACATGCACGGGTTGTGGATCTTGTCCTTCTCAGACAGGCTGTCCCAGTCGATCGGCGAGCCCTTGTGCGGACTGAGCCAGACGTGCGAGTACGCGACGAGGTTGTGTACGGCCCGGCGTGCCTGCATCAAGCCGTAGCCGAGGTGCGAGTGTTGGTACAGGACGTGCCGGGCGCCGGCAAAGTCGAGGTCGTACACGTGGTCGCCCGGCGCGAGCTTGTCCTTTGTGACCGGGTCGAAGATCGGCTCGAAGACGATCTGAGTCGAGGCGCCGCCGAGGTCCATGACGGCGGCGGTGCCTGCAGACGCGGGCTGGCCAGGTCCGATCAGGCCGAGGAGCTGTGCGTCTCATATAGGTCGGGTCAGCTTGTACGCGAGAGCATGGAGGAAATGGTGGCGCGGCGCACATAGTTGATCGTGATCCAGGCGTACACGCCCTCGTCGCGGCCGTCCATGATGACGACGCCGTCCTCGACGACGGGGAACGGCCACTCGGTCTTGAGCCACCGCTCGACCTCGTCGAGAATCGCCTGACTGTCCTTGGAGCCGAGCAACCGCAGGCCGGCTGTCGCCTTGACCGCGAGCGGCGTGCAAGACTGCTCGCTCTTCGGGACGGCGTCGACGGCGCGCTGCATCATATCGCGGAGACTCTCGGCGGCCGCGTTCGGGTTGCCCTTGAACTTGGAGAGGCCGTTGCCCGGTTTGGTCGTGACGAACAGCTCGTCCTCGAGTTTCGGGAGCGCTTTCGGGTCCGGGTCGCAGTGCGAGAAGGTGTACAAGTGCAGGCGCGAACCGGTCGAGCCTGCGTCGATCATGATGGCGTACGATTTCGCCTTTTTGCCGGGCGGCGGTGTGCACTGGCCCGAGTTGGCAGAGGGGAGCTTTTGCGGCGAGTTGGGCGGCAACTTGTCGAGCCGGACGGCGGCCTCGTCGGGGATGTCGCTCCCGCTGCCGGTCCGCGAGGACGAGAAGGTGCCGGTTGAACGGCCAAAGAAGAAGATGAGGAACAGCAACCCGGCGGCGATGGCCGCAATCCGTTTCGGCGTGAGCGACTTGAGCGGGTGACTCGCGCCGTACCGGTCGCCTCCCTTTCGCTTGCCCGTACTCAGCGGCGCGTTGGCGAGGTTCATGTCGTCGTCTCCTTCTGCGTCTTCGTCGTCTGCCGGGTCAGACGTGGGCAATTGAGTGTGCGTCGGCAAGGGAAGCGGGTTGGTCGTCGACTGGTTCGGCGGGAACGACACCATGTGCTGCTGCCGGTTCCGCGGTCGGATCACGGGCGATTCGCTCGCACTGCTACTCGTACTCGTGCTCGTGCTCGTGCTCGTCGTCTTGGCGGTGGTCGTCCCGTTCAAGCCCAGGCGAGGAGAGCGTGGCAGCGGGACGGACGAGGAACCGGAAGGCGAAGACACGATGGGCCGGAAAAGGCAGAGCTGACGCGACTACAAGCTGGGGACAGCGAAGCGTCGATGTCTATAGAGTCCAAGGTGGCGCGCGACCGAACGCGCTGCTCTTCTTTCACGCGCTCGACGCGCCGTCGCTCCGACCGGCGACCGGCTTTCCGCGCCCCGCTGCGCGCCACTTTCACAGCTTTATTTACTTCCATGTAGTGCCTGATCCTGCTATGTAGTCCTTGCGCGCTACGTAAGGCGCGCATTGTGACCGCTCACACTCTGCGATTCGCCGCGACGCGTGGGCTCGATAAGCGCGCTCTCACGGATGGACTGCATGCTCGCTGAGCTGCCGAGGCTTCTCAAGGGCTACTCGAAGCTACAGCGCAAAAGCGGTGGCCCTGCTAGGAGGCGCGCGTGCGCACACTTCTGTAGCCGACCTGGAAGACGCGTCGTGTGCGCATGTCATTTCCGACGGCCTCCGACAGCATACGACGCGAGCTCGTCCCGCACGATTGACGATCGTGTCGCAGGTACGCAATCTCTTATGATATCGAGGAGCTCGCACAGCTTGTTGCTCGCACCGCAGGACCAGTGATTTAGCGGATCAATGACTGCGGTCTCAGCTTCGAGCTTATTGCTATCGATGGCCTCGCCGCAGTATCAGCCTACGAGAGACGGCCCACGCGGACGGCGTCTCGCGAGCAGTCCCGGTCCGGCTTTCGTCGCCAGGCGACGCACGCACCTCGCGGGCGGCGATCCTGTCCGTCTCCCCCAGACTCGCACGCCAGCGGTACCTGCCTTTCGTCTGGTGCTGCTCAGGACCGTCGCTCTTCTTTCCTTTACAAGCTCCACTCGACTCATCAGTCACTCCGCGTCGACTCTGTGCTCGGACCTTTGAAGCATGTTCTCCCGCTCGTTCTCGCTCGCCGCTGCTGCAGCCTTTGTCTTCGCGGCGCTTTCCGCGCACACCGTCGAAGCTGGTATGGCCCAAGGCAACCTGGACCTCTCTCGCGATTACTTGATTGAGGTGCGTCCCTCTCGGGCTGCACGGGTAGCTAGCTCAGAGCGCACCTGGCCGTCAGCGTCTCGCGCCTTTCCTGACCCGCCCGTCCGCCCACCGCCGCTTGCCGCCCTCCCGCAGTACAACCCGTCCGTGTACGCCGACACGGAGGCCTTTTGCCGTGCCTTTCGCACGCAGTGCGTCAACTATGCCGGCCCGCTGAACCAGCACCACCAACTCGACTGCGTGTCTGAGCTCGCCGACGGGTCGCACCCGCAACCGGGTCCCAAGATCCGCGCGTTCTGCGGCGGGATCGAGAAGAAGCCGGACGGGTCGTGGGACACGAAGCGCACGCCGGTGCAAGACAACGTGCGTTGCGGCTTTCTTCCCCCGAGCGAGCGCGACACCTTGCTTCTCGAACGCAATGCGGCCCGCGGCCTGACTGCCTGTTCGTGCATAGACCCGCGCCGTCATCGGGGCGTACTTCTCCGACAAGGCCTGGATCAAGCAGAAGCCGTTCTCGCACGCCAAATGCGTCGGGTACGCCCAGTCGCACCCGGACTGGGTCTGCACCAAGTGAAGCGTCGTTCCTCTCCATCTAGCCCGTCTCTGTCAGTCTCCCCTAGTCTCCTTCATATCCCTACATGGACAACTCCTAGCCTTCAGCGTATGTCGTCGGCAAGTCCGGAAGAGGCTTGCAAATAAGAGAGAGACGCAGCGGCGAAGCACTTTCAAGGGCTCGCGAGGCCATAGAGCCTCTATCTAGCAAAGGCTATGACGTCCACGGCTCTGCACTCGTGCAGATGGCTCCTTGGGGAAGGAAAGCCGGCTTCTCGTCGAGGCGCCACGCACCAGATTCTCTTCGGACTCTGCTGCGGATCTTCTTCCGACGTAAGAGCTCGTGTTGCGTGATGCAGAGTCGAAACAACTTGTCATCCCTCGAGTCCGGAAAGCGTGAAGCGCGGAGCGACGCCGGTGGCGAAAAACCTCAGGTACCAGTCGGGACTCGGGGCGCCGATTCTGGACCCAGAGTCAATAAGCCACGGCAGCAAAAGACAGGGCACCGTATTGAGCGTGTTGATGCGCGTACGACGTTCCCGGGGGACAGAGAGCCCGCCCGCAGCGAGATTGAGGAGCGCGACCCGATGTGCTCGCAGCTCCGAAATCGGCCCTCTCATACCTCTGCCCGAGCGCGTGCCCCCGTATGGTTTCCAGACGGTGTCATTCCCTCAACACGAATACCACAGAGCCTGCTCGGCGTGCGCTAGGGCGAGCGGGGGGCAGGGGGGAGATTTACGCCTCGATCGCCTCGGTCGCCTCAACGACCTCCTCCGACGCGGCCGGAACCTCAGCTCCCAGCGGCGCAAGAATCACCTCCAAGTGCGTAGGCGACGACTGGTACGGGTTGATGCGACCGTGAGCACGGTAGGTGCGACGACTGCAAAACAAGAACGAAAAAAGTGAGCAAATCGAACTCCCCGGTCCATTCTTCCGCCTCCCAGGACGCACCGCATCTTCGGGGCCTGCTGGACAACGATGTTCTTGACGTAGAGCTCGTCCTTGTCAAGGCCGTTGACCTCGGCGTTGGCCTGGGCGTTCTTGATCAGGGCGAGCAAGAACTTGGCCGACCTGTTCGTTTCGGCTCGTCAGCTCCCGTCCGTCCATCCCCTCTTGCCGGGTACGGTGAAGTACACTCGAAAGACTCACTTGACGGGCCAGCGACCCTGGACGACACCGTGGATCTTGGCCTGGGCGGTACGGCCGACGGCACCGTTGTGGCGGCGGAACGGAACACACTGGGTGTGGGTCTGGACGTCCTCAAGGAACTTGACGACCTTGGCGAGGGAGAGACCACGGCACGCAGCGGCCGTCTCGCTGGAGGACGAGAGAGGGAGCCCCAAGTCAGCCGCCATCTCTCCGACCGAGACGCCTCCGGCTCTCCCGGCACATCAACTCACCGAGTGTTCTTGTAGTGAACACGGAGGTACGAGCCCTTCGAGATGCCGACGGCCTTGCGGTCCGTGATCAGGTGCGACGACGCGTACTTGGCCTGCACGCGGGTGAGAAGGTCCAGATTCAGGGTCAGCGCCTGCTCGTTCCCGCGCAGTCTCCGTGCTGCTCCAGTCTCCAGATCCGTCTTTGTAGGCGCGTCGAGGCATGGTGGAGGCGCGGGCGCGAGTCGAGGTCGAAAATCGGGTCAAAGTGCTCTGAATTCCTGCCGAGTCGATCACGTCGAGCCGACCGGCCAGAGTCCCTCGATGGCCGGAGAGACGCGCTCCTGCCTCGCCCGCCACCCTAGGCACATATTGAGACCTCTTAAACCCCATACGACGCCGTGGGAGGGACATTGGCCGAAGTTGGCCCTCCTCGCGCGGGCCTGGCTGCCTCGTGTGCGTCCTCGTCCTCGCCTCTGGCCGGGCGCTCTCCCACGCAGTTGCCTCGAGCCTGCCCCTCCGTTCCTTTCGATGTATCCATCCGTTCCGCTGTCTATCCAGGTCGCCTGGCTAGGCGAGCCGCGAGTGTTACGATCGGCGAGATTTCGAGCGCAGAGCTCAGGCGGTGCAAAATCTCCGTCGAGGTCGAACCGAGTCGGGTCGCTCTGGCGAGCCGGGGCGGGTAGTCGAAACGGGCGAATCGAGCAGAGTAGATCTCGGGAAGCAGACTTGCCATTGCGACGAGGGTGAGGGGGTGAAGACACGACCTGGAGCTGAAAAAACTGTGATCCGGCGGCGGCGCGACTGTCGGCGGGCGGGCGGCGGCGGCGACTACGAAGCGCTCGCTCCCACGCGCGCGCGCGCCAACCTCGCGATTACCCTCGACACTACAATTCCAACCGTAGACTTTTCGTATTGCTTATTGTTGCCTCCTCGGTCGCGGCGCGTGAAACTCCCAAGACCCTGCTCTGAACGGGCTCCACACGTCACTATAGCTCGCAGAGACTGCCAAACTTTCAACGTCTCTGCGGCACGTTACAGTCGCAGATGGCGCGGGACATCCGGGCTGAAGTGAGTCTGCGTCAGGGAGAGCCAGCTCTATGGAGGCTGCCCCACCGTCCACCCGAACTGCAAACGGACCGACTGAATCTTGCCTCTTGACGTACAGCTCGAGCAAGTTCAGCAGGACCTGGAAGATGCGAGGAATGTCGTCGCCGGTGCAGACGAGATGGAGCGCAGGCTCGTCGAGGACCAGGGCGCAGCGGAAGACGACGCCGACTTGCTCGCGGTCAGGGAGGTCTCGACTCAGGCGAGGCGGGACATCCCGATGCTCGAGTCGACATTATCAGAGCTGCTGCACATCCTCGGTGTGCTCAGAGCTCCCTTTCTCTCTCTGCGAACAACGGGTCGCGAATGCTGACGCTGCCCGGGTTCTTGCAGCAGACCCTGCTGCCACCACCGCTCAGAGGTCTCCCCGGTCTTCCTTCGCCGCAGGAGAGGACAGCGGTAGTATCTCAGATGCTAGCTTCGCCGCCGCCGCCAAAAGGGAGAGAGGTGGCATGGAACCGCAGGCCAGTCCGGGCAGGCGAGACCGCGACCCGCTGAATCAAGGTGCGTTCCCGGAGTGTCTGGATAATTCATACGGCGCCACCCAGTTGATGAACTCTCTCTGTGTGCAGAACGCAACGAGGTCGATTCGGCGGCATTTCAGCTCGTCACCGCCGAACTGGACAGCCTCGGGTCAACCGCGGACGCCGGTACCGCGATCCGTACGATGGATACGATCGTCGAACGGCTCGAGGACGACAACGCCCTCCGTTTCGAGCTCCAGATTGAACACTACTTGGCGAGGTAGGCCGGTGCACGTCCTCCGATGAGACGGGTTAGACCTGACGGACCTACCCGCCCAGCGTCCTGAGTTGTTTGGCCGATTCGGTCTCGACTGAAGTCCGTGCTGCGACGTACCGGCTGCTTCGGCACCTCGTGGTCGACGCGCACGATGCCGCCAAGCTCAATCAGTTTCACCTCGAATACTTCTTGGTCAAGTGAGTCGTCCGGGCCTTGACACCTGCCTCCCGCCGAGGAAGACTTACCATTCCTCGCTCTGCAGAACCCTCGCCCGCGATGCTCGGTCCGATTTCGAAAAGGAGCACGCGCTACGACTCGTCCGCGTCATCGTGGAACACGCCGGGTCCCGCTTGCACGAGGCGTCCGACATCATACCGCTTTCAGTGTTGCGAGCAGTGATTGCCATCGCCGAAGCGACCGTGGAGAAGTTACGCTTATCGGCGCTCGAGCTACTTGGCGAGCTAGGTGAGCCGGTCGGCCATGTTACCCGCTCCAGGGTCAGGCGATTGAGGCAGAATCATTCTCCTGCAGTTGTGCGGAATCTGCCCCTGCTCGTCGTTTCGGGCGGCTTGCGAACGGTACTTGAAGCACTTTCGGAGGGTTTACCGGACTTTGGCGCTCACGTCGCGCCGCTGTTCCTCGTCGCGGTCGATCATCCAGAAACGCGGCAGTGGTTGAGGCCCGGCGTCGACCTCGAGGTCAGTCCGGTTCAAGACGTCAGTGGAAGACATACTGATAATACACTCTGTAGGTGGTCCTCGCTGGATTCACTGAGGTGTATGGTAGTGGCGCGTTGGTCCTCGAAAAGGTTCGAGCAAGCGCAGGCATCGTCGCCATGCTGCTGAAGAGTTGGAGCGGTCCGTTTCCGCCTGCTATGACTCGGATCTGACCGAGACGGGCTGACCATTGTTGATGATGCAGGCCTGTTCTATCTGAACATCAGCGGCCGACAAGCTGTCACTTCGTTGGTCGACTCACTCTCAAATCCGTCTGCGGCTATCCGGGTGAGCGAGTGTCGCCATCACTTCGAGAGGGATCGAAGTTGACAATACATGTCGCGGATGCAGGAGGTCCTCCTGGACATGTTGATCGATGTCTTCAGCGTTCGCGGCCAGCGGAATGGTGAGCTCATCTCCATCTCCTCGTGTTGCTCCGGTTGACGGGTGATGCCGTGCCGCAGTCTTTCAAACGGAAAGACGGCCCTCGATGTTCGCGAGGAATCAATGCAATCTGCTCGACCAGTATCTCGCTATCTTGCTCCTCGTCTTTGCAGAGGCAGGCTTACCGGATGTGAGCGAATGGCGCACCTCGTTGTACGCATCGGTTGCTAAACTCACTCGCCTGCAGGCCTTATCAACACTCGCGACGGATCCTCAGGCGACTTCGACGTCGAAGAAAGTGTCGAGGCTGATCGGGATCGTCCTCGAGGTGGCACAGCGAGTTTTGCCGCCCATGCACGCGATGCGCGTTCAGGTGAGGCGCGCCGCCGTATGCCTTGTCTACGTCTACTCACTGGCGCGTTGCAGGCTCTGCCCAAACTGGTCGCGTTGACGTTGACGTTCGATACGAGCGACGCGCGACGGTTCGCGAGCTCGACGCTCCTCTCCGTGGACGAGTCGAAGCGACGGAATCGCAAGTCTGTGCAGCTATTACACTCCGTGGCCTCTACTCGGTCCGTTCTCCAGATGGAGGATCGCTCTGACTTCGCGCAGGCCGCTGACCCTTTTTTTGGGCCATAGTCTCGCCGGATCCTCTCTCGCAAAGCAATTTGCGGCGACTCAGCGGCAACGCCTTACGCAGACCAGACGAGCTGCCGCGAGCAAGATCGACGACATCACGTTCAGGAATCTCTTGCTCGAGAGCGAAGTCCTTTCGAACCGATCCGAAGTTCCCTGGCGTTGCGACATCCTCCTCAGTCTCGTTGACGGTCCACTGCGCGATCCGAAGCGGCTCGAGGAGACGACGCGAGCGACAAAGTTCATGACGCGGCTTTTGGGCTTCTTCCATCCGTACAGCCTTCGCTTCAGCGACATGCCACGGTCGAAGGTATGCTCCTCCACTCCGATCCACTCCGCGTTCGCTGACGGGCAATTGCAGACAAACGTGCAGTGGACGAAGCTCGGATGCGCCCTGCTGGAGACGCTCCTCGAAACTCAAGAGGGGTTCGATTACCTGGCCGAAGATCAACTCTTGCGGCAAATAGCCGAGTCGCTATTTCAGGTCGAAGCTGTACGTCAGCTGTCTTTCCCCAGATCGTTACGTACGATGTTAACGTGACCTCGTACACAGGCCGTCAGCACGACTGGCATCGAGACAGTCTTTTCGCGAGACCGTGTCGAGCGCACCTTGACTCGCGACTACTTCAAGCTCATCGGCGTTTTGACCCGATCCGAGCGTGGCATTCGGTACGCGACGATTTTGCTGCTGCCTTCAACTGTGCAGTGCCGCTAACAGTGTGTGCTCAGCCTGCTCGACCAAGCCAGGATGTTCACGGCGATCCACCGTATTGCGGAGCTGCGCAGTCGCGACGATCTTGTCGTCCTTGCCGTCGAAAACATGAGCTACACGCAGTGAGTTACTACTGCTTCTCTTTCCGCTGTCGCCATGACGCCAATCGCTCATGCGCTTCTCGACGCACAGGGATGGTCACACGCGGGTCTTCCTAGGACGCGCCTTGACGTCGAGTTTCCGGGTGCGTGAACCGTGCTATTTTGACCCTGTGCGCGCTGACAATTGAAGTTCTCGGTGGCCGCAGCATATTCGGCTTGTCGCTACTCGTCATCTCGCGCAGCTCTTGACCGCAGCGACAGACAGGGCCGCAAAAGGCGTGCCGGATTGGCTCGTACGGCTATTGGTGCAGCAGCTATACGACTCGGCTACCGATGTCGTAAAGCTTGCGATGTCCGTGCTCGAAGACATTTGTCAAGACGACGACGTTCTCGAACAAGTGCTCGCGTTGCAACCGGCCCTCGAATTGGTCGGCGAGCACAGTGCCGAGCTCCTCAAGCGGTACAGTTTGCTCCTGGCCAGTCCGTATCGCAGGGATGCCGCTGACCCGCCGAGTGACACAGCTTTCTGGCGACTTCAACCGGCGTCCGATATCTCGATAATCTCGACTACATCCAGCGCGAGCTCGATGCCTGGTTTGACGTAAGTCTATCCGGCTCTTCTACGGCGGCAGGAAGTCTGACCGGGTCTGTATCTCTTCTGACAGGAGCGAAACCTGCAATACATGGTAGAGGTCGAGTTGGCGCTCGCCTCGGTGTTCTCGCAGCGACCGGCTGCCTCGGAAAGCAAAGCTCCGTGAGTCGCGTTTTGTTTCTGTTTCAATGAGCGTCAGCTACTGTATCTGACTACTCGTACCCACAGGTTCGACGGGACACCACCTCCGCATTTCTACGGCGAGCTTGTCCAAACTGCCGAAGGTTGTCGCCATCTCCGCGAATCGGGCCACCTTGACGACTTTGCCGCCATTCTCTCGATCCACGAAGACTCTGAGCTCGATCAGGAATACGTCATCATGCTCAAGGCCGTCCTGTGGGCTCTTGTACGTCCCGTCGGCAACTGATGTTTGCGCTCTTTCTGATACTGCCTAATTGCGCTTAGGGCCACGCCGGCTCGTCTTCACCGGGCCTCCTTCTCCTCGACGAGTACGATATCCTGACCCAGATCGTCCAGATCGCCGCCTTCTCGCCCGTCTACTCGCTCCGCGGGTCAGTTCTCCCTCACGTTTGACTTGAAGCGTGGTGCAAAAACTGAGAACGACGCGGTTCTAAACAGGACGGCAACTTTTGCACTCTGCTTGCTCGCGAGCACCGAAGAGGGTGCTGAGATGCTAGACGAGATGGGCTGGGACAGCGTCTTTGACTTGCACGGCCGAGCCGTTGGACTCTGCGTACCGAATTACCTTGCGGACTACATAGCCGTACGTTCTTTGTCGCACTGCATGGCGATGTGCGCGCTCCAAAGCTGACGCTTGTCCCGGTTCCCACCCTGTAGAGTCCGCAATGGGACGACCCGCCCGCGATCGCTCCCTCGTCGCTGTCTTTCTCGCCGCCACGGTCTTCCGCTCAGCGCGACATCCTGATCGCCTTGGCCGACCTCTCGAACCACATCTTAGCCACGAAGGCTTCGAAAACGCTCGCAAAGATCAAAACGCGCCATCCGGCCGACTTCCGCTCGCCGGTCATGATGCGTCGAGCCTACCAGATGTTGTCGGAGCATCAGTTCCGCCTCGTCTCGCGTCGTTTTGTCCTCGACCTCTTCGACGCGCCCATGTCGCCGAGCCTGGCGGGCGAATTGGCCGGAGCCGGATTCGATCTCGTCCGTGCATCGCACGCTACCTATCAGGCTGGGGAACCGTCACCTTCGTCTTCACCGGCAATCGACTCGCAAGTCAACGGACTGAGGCGCGGACGATGGCAGGCGTCGGGCGTCGCCGAAAGCGTTCTGACCGCCGTCGAAGGCGATGTCGGCTCGGACGACGATGACGATGCCAGCGATTTGAGCGTCGAAGGACAAACCGCCGCGAAAGTCCTCACGCCAATCATTACCATCCGCGGTTTCCTTCTCGCTTGAGGAGCTCACGTTTTTCCACTGTTTGTTTCCGTTCCGCTTGTTGTGCAATTACGCAGAAGCCGCCTTGTCAAGCCACACAGAAGCGCTCAATCCATATTTTCTAACGGCACGGGCAAGCGGCGTCGAAGAAGGACGAGTCGTTGCAGGCAAAAGTACACAACATGATTCCAACACCCTCACACGATGCTTGACAGCCCGCTATCGCTTTCCGCTGGTCTTCTTGATGCGACGAGCCTTCTCGCCCTTCTTCATCTTGGTCGCCCGCTTCTCGCGCGCCTTTTCCTTCGTCTCTTGCTTGCGAGCCTGCGATCGGGGCAGCGGCATTCGAAGTCAGTACAAAGGTGCCATGTGCAGTGATCGACCAACGTAGCGCGCCTTCTTCTCGTCCTTGTCCTCGAACTTTTTCCCGCGAGGTTTTCGCTCGCCCTCGGTCGCCTCGCCGTCCTCCTCGTCGCTGTCTTCGGATGCATCGGACGCTCCCTCGTCATCGTCTGAAATTTCTTCAGCCTGATCGCCTGTCGACGCCTCCTGAGCGCCCTCGTGTGCCGTCCGCTCATCGTGCGACTTCTGAGCATTGGCCACGCCGGTCAAGTCGGCATAGATGAGGTCGGAACCTTCTCCTCGCAAGACACGTGCAACATCTCGTTCGACGTCGTACACTTGGTCGAGCGTTCGCGGGATGTACGCCTGGGCGAAGACCGCCTCGTCCGATGCTGACGGGTCGGCCTGCTTCTGTTGGCCGTCTGCCGACTGCCCCTGGTTCGCGGTATCGGCGGGTGCCGGCTCTTCCTCGAGAAGGCGGCGGACCTCCGCGGCGACATCCGCATCGGTCTCTTCACGATCGGCGACAAGCTTATCGCGGGTGACGAGGTTGAAAGTCCGCCGCAGACCGAGCGTCTGGACACCTCGCCGGGCGAAAAAGTCCTCGGCGTTCTGAATGTCGGCACGCAAAAAGTCAAAGGCGGCAGGATGCTCGTGTTCGACTGATTGGGAGACGTCGATGACCCAGAGGTGGCCGTCGTGATAACTGGTAGGCGGGCCAGGGTCAGTGCGAGGGAATTGCGAGTACGGAGGCCACCGAAACTCACAGGATATTGTACTCGCTGAAATCGGCGTGCACGAGTCGGCAGCGGAAGAAAATGGCGCGCAAGATGCAAACGATCTCGATGTAAAGAGCCGGGACCTCGTCGGGACTCAGATCGGCATCCTTCAGTCGGGGCGAGGCTCTGAGCGGTGGCCGGGTCAGCTTCCGGGCTGTAGCCGGTCTGTAGCGATAGTAGAAGGCGGAATACGTACTGCCATTCATCCTGGCCGACAAAGTCCATCACGAGGACGTTCTCCCGGACCTCGATCGCTTCTGGCACGCTCACGCCCGCAGAATGCATTCGACGCAAGTTTCGCAGCTCCTTCTCCGCCCATAACCGGACCATCTTGCGAGGGTTGCTGCGCGCGTAACCGCCTTTGAACCGGAACTCGCCCGTCACGTAGCGGTCTCGGTCCTTAAACACGAGGATCGACGTCTTGAAAATCTTGAGCGCGATGTGCTTGCCTTCGGGAGAGATGGCGTGGTAGACGTTGGCCTCTTTACCCGTCGAGACGCAGCCGTCGATCCGTTCGACGACGCCGCGACCGATCATCTTGAACAAGATGAGCCGAGTTCGAGGGTCGAGGACCTGTTCGTTCGTCGCGCGATCGCTCTTGTCCTTGACGAGGATCTTCTCCGAGCCTCCTTTACGAGTCGCCGTACCGGCTTGGTACAGCGGGTCGAGCTGCAAGCGGTTCGCGAACCGCGAGTAGAGCGAGAGCTGGTCCGTCACCTTGTCGCCGTGGACCGCCGCCTTGTCGCCCGGCTTGGTCGCAGAAGCGTTGTTCGAGCCTCCCGCTTCGGGCCCTCGCCTTCGACTACGGTTCATGGCGGGCAGAACGCCACCGGCTCGATTGCTGGCGGCCACGGCCGCGCCGTCTCCTCCTGATCCGGATGCGCCGCCTGTCCGCCCTGCCGAACTTCCGTGCGCGACGAGGACCTGCTGCTTCATGCGATTGTACCGCTTCGTAAAGTCTGTGGCGGGTCGGTCAAGTTAGCTTTGCAGCGCTGGCTCGGGGAGACGTCTGGGCTTGGAGATGCTCACCTCCAGCTGCATCTGCCCAATCTTGATCCATCACGGCATGCAGGCCGCTCTCCAGATCGCCACCGGTCCACTCATCCTCTTCGCTGTTGTAGATCTCGTGTTCGTCGACGTCCTCGGGCATCGAGTCGGACTCTTGCTCGTCGAGGAACGGGCCGGCGACGGGTCGAGGTGCCTGCAGCGCAGCGGCATGCTCGACCGGCACAGGGGGCGCAGCAGGTGCTTCGACGTGAACGTCCTCGTCTGCGTCTTCAAACTGCATCGCTGGGCGTGTACAGTCTAGAACAGGGGTTCGCTTCTGGTTTGCATGCTCATCGCGTGCACCGCCACTCGATATTTCGATCCGGACCGAGTCGCATGCCTAGAACGAGTGATTTCACAACAGCAGTATGTACAATGGGAAGGGCAAGTCTGGACCATCCCTATGCCCCGGGCGCCGAGTACTTGAGGTTTTCCAGGCCGCGCGCGTCGCGGACGAGAGTTTCGCCCTGCTGCGCAGCCCAGACGCTCGCCAGCTGCAGGAAGAGAGGCAAGGCTCGGACGAGCCGGCTTGGAGTGGTGCTTGACGCTGGATCAAGGGAGAGAAAGGCGGAAGCGCCGGTCAAGGCGGGCGCGATGAGGAGGACGAGGTCTACAGCGCGAGGTGACGGGACGGTTCCGGTCGTCCAGATGCCGTGACCGAGGCGGACGATCGTCAAAGAAAGCGAAAGGCGAAGCACGAGCGCAAGCAGTACCGGTAGCTCCGCTTGCGGTAGCCTGCGAGGCGAGGAGTGGGCGATGTCAGCGACGCAGGCCATGAGAGCGTAGAACATGCGGACGCACAGGATCGCGCAAGTGAGCAAGACGAGTGCGGCAGCTCGGTAGCCCTTCTGAGCAACGAGAGCTTCGGCAAGCAGAGCTTTTGCGAGCGAATCTTGCTCTGCGTTAGAGACCACGTCGTCATCAGCGCAGCGAGTCGCGAAACGTGGAGCAGGAAGCGCGAGCGCACCCGTCTCGTCGAGGATCTCTGGCTCGTCGCGTGTCGAGTCATCGTCATCCTTGGCTGTATAAGGATTCCTCTTGCGCATTCTTCGCCTGTGGGAGTTGGACGAGAGAACAAAAGCCAAAGGCACGTCGATGTTGATCGAACGCGGTCTGATCTCTTTCCGCTCACTTCGCCCAGGCCCTGACCAGCCTGCTTGACTGTCGAGCTACTGAATCCGCTAGAGATGAGCTTCCTCGGGTGTGTCTTCCTGTCTGCGTCCTGTGAGGGGGTGATGCGTCCTGCCCCCCCCACCACCTCGGGAACCGCGACGGACGCTGACGAACCCTCTGCCGATATGTCTGCAGCGGCAAGACTCGCCCATTCAGACCCCGCAAGGCTGGGGACAACGGCACTCGCGCGTACCAGCTAAAGAAGTGAGACTTGCGCGACGGTGCTAGTTGCTGAAGTCTCGCCCGGGGGCTGACGGTTGTTCCCGCACGGACAGATACGCAGAAGCGACGTGAGCTCGCTTGCATGGTGATTTGCAGCGAGGCCCCGCTGATGTTCTCCTCTACGCGCTCAGTCTCGGATCGGGCAACCTCCGACAGGCAGTCGTCCTCCCCGAGGGCGAAGACCTGAACGAATGGCTCGCAGTCAACAGTGCGTGACATCCGGGTACTCCGACGACGCCAATGCTGACTTCACGTCCTCGTCTGTAGCTGTCGACTTTTTCAACCAGCTCAACATGCTCGTGAGGACCGATCCACTGAAGCTGATCTTCTGTCGCGGCGCGATGCTGATCTGCCTTGCGGCCGCCCCACAGTACGGCTGCATCACCGAGTTCTGCACGCCGCAAGAGTGCCCCGTCATGAGCGCAGGGCCACGGTTCGAGTATCATTGGCAAGACGGCGTTCGGTTCCGGAAGCCGACCAAGATGTCGGCGCCAGGTGAGGCACCGCGCTCATCTGCCATTCTGCGCGCCCTCGCTCACCTGTGTCTCGCGATGCGCAGAGTACGTCGACCACCTCATGAATTGGGTGCAAGGGATGCTCGATGATGAGGCGATTTTCCCGAGTCAACTGGGTGAGCCATCTCTCTATCCGGGCCGTCGCGACATCCCTCACGAGGTAGCTGACCACGCCCGGTCATTGATGCTTCCACCATGTAGGCGCTCCCTTCCCCAAAGACTTTGTCACGACCGTCAAGTCGATCAACCGGCGACTGTTCCGGGTGTACGCGCACCTGTACAACCACCACTTCGCGCAGCTTTGCGCTTTGAGCATCGAAGGTGTGTCCCAGCGTCTCTAAGCGTCTTGATTCGGCCCCTTTTCGGTGCGGTTCCCCAGGTCCGAGCGGCGCAGCTGACGCTACCTGTATCTGCCGCCCGCAGCCCACCTGAACACCTCTTTCCATCATTTTGTGCTCTTCCTGGACGAGGTGAGCACGCCCCCCAAGACTCTTGAGCATCGATTGACATGTCTGGTACCCCGGTGCAGTTCAAGCTTGTTGATAAGAAGGAGCTCGCACCGCTGGACGAGCTCGTCTCGTCAGTGCTGTCCAAGTGATTTCATCTCGCCGTCCGTCCTTTCGCCTCCGAACCTCCAACTCCGTCCATAACTTCGCGCTTCTCTCGCCATGTTCTTTTTGTCGTACTATTCTTTGCACTGCTGATGTTCCGATTGTCTCGAGGCTTACGAGGAAAAGTCTTGCCCGGCCAATTTGCGATCGAGGCCGCTCACTTTTGACATGTTGAGCGAGTGTCTTTGGCCTCGCCAGCACGCTTCTCTAGCTGAACAGCAGACACAAGAGCTCCGTAAGAGGCTCCTTCTGTTCACGTGAGTATACAGCGGTCCCACGCTCGTGCCCCGCAGCGAGAGCACCTTGTGACGTCGTCCGGGGCCTCGCTCTTCGCTGCGGGTTCGTCGTCCTCAAAGCTGACACTCTGCAGTCATTCACTTGGCAGCTAGGCACTTCCTCTATCTCACTGCCAGTGTACGTGCCGTGACTGCCCTTGCGTGCCGGTCGTCGATCTGCGCGGTCGCTTTGCCGTCTCACCAGGTGGTCTTTGCCAGACTGAGCACTGATCAGCTTGTCTGGAACACAGCACCCAGCAGCAAACGCAAGTCCGCCATGCCTCCCAAGTCGAGATCGAGTTCCAGCAAGGCGGCGACGCAGAAAGCCGCCCTCGGCTTTTCGGCCACGAAGAAGGGAGTCCCGCCGTCATCGAAACAGCAAGGTGCCGCTGCGAAGGCGACCAAGGTGAGTGCTCAGACGAACGGGAAGGCGACGACCAAGAAGTCGGACCTGGCGGGCCTGTACCCGCGCTTGTACAAGGAGGCGTTGCGCAAGATGGGTCCTCCGAGTAAGTCTGCGCGAACTTTTTCCGCCCGTCGCCGAGAAGGCGACGCACCCTTCGCGAGTCCGTCCTGATGCAACCGTGTTTGTCGCAGTCCACCGCGACGAGATGGATGACATCGAGATCATCCTGCGCGTCTTCGATGCCGACGAGGAGTACGGGCCCTGCAGTCGTATGACGTACGTCGCTCCGCCCTCCGCAGATTGGTCTCACTTTTCACACGTTTACATTTTCCTACTGCGACTTGCAGGCGTCTGGAGCGCTGGGAGCGCGCCGAGAAGCTCGGCCTTCAACCGGATCCCGAGGCAAGTTTTGCGTGCCAGTCGGAGAGATTCGGCCTGCCCAAGTACCGGAAAGCTGACGGCCGTCGCGAAATTATGCCGCACAGATCGGCGAGATCCTCCGGTCGGAAGAGGGCAAGTCGACCAAGGCCTACAGCGACTCGATCTTCCAGAGTAAGCGGATCCAGCACACCCAGCGCGTGACCTTTTCTCGTCGCTGACTCATGGGACTGTTGCTCCCCACAGTCTGAGCCGCTCATCCTCGTCCCGACGAACCCAGCAACCCTTCTTGCACGCTCGCGCCGCCGTCACCCTCTCCTCTTTCGCTCTCTTTGCTTCCTTCGCCTGTGTTGTCATCCTCTCGCCCACTTTTGCGCATTGCTGTATATACTCCTCGCGTAGTGATTTCCATGTCATAAACTTCTCAAGCTGTCCGGTGATCTGATTGTCACGGGCGGCCACTGTGTGAAGGCTCTTTTCGGGACGGTCTCAATCGACTCTCGCAGACAGAAAGATTAGTCTATTCTATATTGCACAAGACAGTGTTGAGAGACGTAGCGCCGTTAGACTCGGCAGTTTGTAAGGCCGATGACGAGGATATCGGATGCTCCGATGGCCTGACAAAGCGGTGATGACTTTCAGTGACGGTCCGAGGAGGCCGAGGAGAGCTCCAACGCACCTGAAGGCGGTCCATCACGTCTGCGACCTGCGCCTTGAGGACCATACTGCTGACGGCGACCCACTCCGGGTCGTCGAGCGGCGAGACCGTGGCAGCTCGGCGTCCGGGCGTGACCTGGGTCGCCTCGCCGACCACTTTCCGGGGGATGTTGTAGTTGCAGAGGACGTACTTGCCGGCGGCGACGACACCGGCGATACGGGACGTGATCCGCTCGATCAGGCCGTCGTGCTCGTTGGCCGGCTTGTTGGATCGGATCAGGACGGCTTGCGAGGCGAGGACAGTCTCGATCGCGTGCAAACCGGCGGCGCGCATCGTTTCGCCCGACTCTGTTTGTGCGAGGGCGTATCAGCTCCCTCCCGAACGAGGCTAGTCTTGACGAGGTAGAGAGTGATGCTTACCGACGAGGTCGACTGCAGCATTGCGAGAAATCCTTCCGCGTTAGTGGACACATTCCTCGTCACCTTGTGCATGGCGAAAACACGCACCAATGCCGTCGGCGAGGCCGAGCGCGCAAGCTGCCTCGACACTGCCACCAATGTACTCGATCTTGGTCGATCCCTTGGGCTTGCCCGCCTTCTCGTCCAGCTCGCCAAAGTACCGTCCCGCGAGAACCTCGAAGCTCGTGACGACCTTCTTGCCGACCAAGTCCTCGACCGACTTGATGGCGCCGCCTTCGGGGACCTGCACCTGCAGCTTGCACTTGCCGAACTCGAGCGGGAGGACCTCGGAGACGAGGCCGTTCACGTCCGCTTCGGCGACCATATCCTGACCGGTGATACCAAAGTGGACGTTACCCTCGCCGACGAATCGCGGGATGTCGGCCGCGGGCAAGAAGACCCTGTGAGCGGGGGAGCGAGAGGGAGATCAGCGCTTGCATGTAAAGAGCCCCGGACCGACCGGAGATTTCCCTCACAGCGCCATGTTGTGGTTCCGGACGAGGCAGACATCGAGGCGGTGAGAGCGGGTGAACTGAATGTCGGCACCTGGAGTAGGTGAAAGCGGGAAAGAGTCAGTAGCTGGTGAAACAGATCAGACGCTGTCCCGCGAGCGACATACCCGAAAGGAGCTGCAAGCACTTTTCGTACAGCCGTCCTGCAAAGCGATAGAGTCAGCTAAAGGTCCGAATGCAGCCTGATCAGGCCGATCATCGCTACGAAGGGCGAAGTCGAGAAGGCGCGTACCCTTTTTCGGGATGGCAAACAGACACCGGCCCTTGAGGCTTTCGTTGAGGAGGTCGAGCATACCGAGCTGGGAGCTTGCGTTCGGGTAGTGCGCTATAGCCGCGTGTGGGAGGAGAAGACACTCTGGGCGCAGATCTCGCGTTCTTCCCTCTTTTCCGCTTCCGCGGCTCGCCCGCTCTGTCGCCGCACGTGTTTGCACTTCACGCGTCATCAGGCCAGCACCCCAACACAGCTACACGGGTGCACCTTATCACGAGGAAGCTGGCTCGACTGCTCGCTCTCCCGCACGCCATTCTTCTCCTCGCGCCTAGCTGAACCCTCTCCTTTGCCCCGGCGGAGACGCGATGCTGTCGAGCCGACAACGACGGCGACTTGGACAGAGCGTACGACGCGTAGTCGCTTGCTTGCTGGTCGCTGCGATCGCGCTCGTCGCGAGCAAGGACAGCTTCTCGGACTCGCTCTTGCCTGCATCGCTGCAAAGAGCTGAATCAGTCCTCTGGGTCATTGCCCACCGTGAGTTGCTCGGCCCGCGCCTCGTCATGGGCGTGTCTGACTACGAGACTGCTCTGTGGCTCGGTCATCTCGCTGACCGAATGCCGTGACGCTTCGATCCTCCAGCCGACGACGAGTCCTTCTTCTTTGCTCCGGCCATCCTAAACCTGCTGCAAGACTCGCGCAAGGGCGCGGTACTCTGTCTGTCGAGCGGTATGGACGACTTCTTCGTGCGGCTTCTGCCTGAACCGTGACTGACGTTGTGGGCGTCCTTATACTTCAGGCGATCACGACGGACTGGGTTCGCAACGTCGACGAGAGCTGAAAGCGTCTTGCGCTGTCCTCGGGATCGACTCCGATCGGTGCGACGTGCTGGACATTCCGTGAGGCTGGAGCTTCCGCGCCGGTATGAATGACTCGCAGAACTGACGCTCGACAGTACCAGCGAACTCGCCGACGATCCAAAGGCATGGTGGCCAGCCGCCGCTATCGAGCAGCAAGTAGAGTCTCGTGTCAGAACGTGGGGAGTTGACGTGGTATGTCGCATCCCTGCTTGGCCCGTGGCGCGACAGACGATGCTGACACGAACGGCCGCGCTGGAATAGATCTTTACCTTCGACGATTACGGCGTTTCCGGTCACGCCAACCACCGTGCAGTCGCATCTGCGCTTACGTGAGTCTCGGACTGTTGGCTGACCATGGAGTTACCCGCCTGCAGCTGACCCGCTGCACCCAAAATTGCACAGCCGGCGAGCGGCGCTTCCTCCAGTCTTTGCTGTTCGATCGACTAGCGTCTTGACCAAGTTCACCTCGATCCTTCTCCTACCCTTGGTCCTTCTGCGGCGACTCGTCGCAAGATCCGCCGTGCCGGAAAAGGCGGTCTTTGTCAATTCCTGGCGGCAGTACACGACAACACTCGAATCGTTCGGAGCGCACAAAAGCCAGGCGACCTGGTTCCGGACGCTGTTCATCTACTTCAGTCGGTATCTGTGGTACGTCGATGCGATCAGGGTGTCGTAGGCGCTGTACGTAGTGCAGGCCGGAACTTTGCAGAAAAGGGTTTTTCTCCGTAATCCCGCGCGACTGCCGCCAACGAGAGTTGCAGGCTGCCAGAGTGAAGAGGCTCTCCTGTACATTGTCCGATGCGGTTGAGCTGAAATCCGCATGTGGACAAGTCAAAGGGAGCGGCTAGATCGGTAAAGTGCGACGGCCGGCTAGCCGAAGTGAGCGAGCCCGTAACAACCTTTGCCCGCCCACCACACTCTCGCGCCAACGTCCTCAAGGCCCCGATCGAGGTCCTCGCACGCTATACTTGCAACGAGTCGTTTCGCGCCGAGCCCAGAGCCTCCCTACGACCGTCGACATGCGCCCCACACCTCCCTCCTGGCTGAAACTTCTCGTCCCGGTCAAGCGGACGGTCGACTGTGCGTGCGAGCTCTCGTACGTGACACTCAGTGATCTCTCCCTGACTTTGCTGGTGCCCACAGATGCCGTCAAGATCCGCGTGGGCCCAAAGGGAGTCGAAACCAAGGGAGTCAAGCACTCGATGGTCAGTCGCTCATCGTGACTGCCGCTCGTATTACAGCTGCTGACGCTGCCACTGTCTCGGTGCAGAACCCTTTCGATGAGATCGGTGAGCGGCGCGCGGCGAGCGGGATCGCACCTGTTGCGGCCAAGCTGATTGCCTCCACTCGGAACAGCCATCGAAGAAGCGGTTCGCCTTCGCGAGAAGGACAAGAAGGCGATCGAGAAGATCACCGTCGTCAGTATCGGTCCCGCCAAGGCGTCCGAGGTGCTCCGGACTGCGCTCGCGATGGGTGCGGACGAAGCGATCCACATCGAGACCGCCGAGGACGACGTTGTCGAGCCGCTCGCCGTCGCGCGGACGCTCAAGGAGATTGTCGGCCGCGAACAGCCCGACATCGTCATCATGGGCAAGCAGGCCATCGACGACGATTCGAGTCAGGTCGGCGGAATGCTCGCCGGCATGCTGTCCTGGCCGCAGGCCAACTTTGCGAGCAAGGTTGACCTGGATGTCGCCGCCAAGACCGTCACTGTCTCGCGCGAAATTGATGGAGGTCTCGAGACTCTCAAGATGTCGTTGCCGGCTGTCATCACGACCGACCTTCGCTTGAACCAGCCGCGCTACGCGAGCTTGCCGAATATCATGAAGGTACGCTCGATCGGTATGGCTTGAGGTAGCGCGGGACCATGTGGACTGATCTCCAAGGTTATTATGCAGGCCAAGAAGAAGCCCTTGCAGAAGCTCAAGCCGAGTGACCTCGGTGCGGACTTTGCGCCGCGATTGGAGTCTGTCAATGTCGAAGCTCCTCCGGCTCGCCAGGGAGGCGCCAAGGTGAGAAGGCATTGCTCTTTGTCCACGTGTCACTGTGCTGACCTTTTGCCTGTTTCAGGTTGAATCCGTGGACGAAGTTGTCAGCAAGATGAAGGAGGCCGGAGTCCTTTAGCCTACCTTGAAACGGAAGAAGTAATTTGCCTTGGCTGGATCAATCTGAAGTGGTGGTCTTTACGAGTGGCCCCGTGCTCTCTCCGGACGTGTGACAATGGCCGGCTGCAGAACGCGGCTGGCAACGAAGTGCTTTACTGCCATCTTGCCTAGCGTGACGCCCAAGCTAATGAGGTTGACCTGCGTCGTTCATCGCTGCAGCTTTCAAAGCTGCCTAGAACGGCACGCTCTCACGCTCTCGGAGAGCTGTGCGCCGCCGGCCAGTGCCAAAAAAGTTTGACCACGATGGGGCTCGAACCCACGATCTCCTGATATACGTTGAATCGTAGTCAGACGCCTTGCCATTGGGCCACGCGGCCATTGATGTTGGTGCGTTAAGGATTTACATATATAATCTACCAAAAACCCGGTGCGGTCTTGAGCCATTGTCAGGCTTGAATGCGCGACGGCCAGGAGTTGTTGGTTGCCTACATTTAGGGGATTATCCGCCCTTTCTGATTTGGCCTGTCTCAGACTCTCCCTGTCTCAATTTGCTTGTCATCATCCTTTTGGTCCTGGTTTTGGGCCGTGTGGCACATGTGTCAGAGCAACAAGGATGTAGGGGGCTAGGAGCACATTTGGTCTGTGTTGCGCTCCACCAGGGGGCCAGCATTGCATCAGGGCTGTGAACATGGGTGCAGCAGCTTACGTTGCAGTTCTGGCCTGAAGTACTGACCTGCCCAGATTAGGAAAGCTGTGCCCGCTAAGGCACAATGAAGTCACAATCTTTGTCATGCATCCTTCCTGTGAGCCTGTTGGCAACTTGTTCAGCTGCCTGCACTGCAGACAGGGTTGCACCAGCATTGCAGGCCTTGACAAGGTGTGCGTTTGTGTTGACTCTGGTTGGGCTGTGGTCCAGGATCCCGTTTGCAAAGTCGGTCCCTTCCGGAACCGCCACGCACGGTTGCTGCTGTGAGGATAGAATGGTCCAGCATGAAGGCATCAAAGTTGACGAGCAATTATTGCGCAATGCCTGCACTGCCGGGGACAATGACAAGTGGAACAACTTCTGGGCCTGCGTTAACCGTGACGTGCTCGCAGTCATCCAGAGCATCAAGTGATCATGTGACAATGTGAGGGACAGGACAACAGGTGGCACATTCTCTTTGCCCTTCGGTGGCAGAACAAGTTGACAAAGCTTCTCCTGAGCAGCCAGTCATTGATCCATCGCTTGTGGAATGCACGGACCTCTCCAGCTCGCAACTTGCGCAGTGATGTCAACAAAGCAGAAGCAATCGGCACCGGATTGCACATAAAAAAAAAAACATGAAGGAGGAAACTCTGGAAACGCGCCAAGGTTTGTCAGAACGCCGGGTTTTGTCAGATTCCCGAGTCACAGTTGTCGAGATGTGAGGCTCGAGAGGGACGCGCTGTACCTGTACAGGGCGCGGTGTAGTCTAGTAAGAGAGGACAGTACCCGCCAGGGACCAAAGGCTGCTATAGGCCAGGGATTGCGCTGTGTACAGAGAGAGGAAAGCGGCTTTGACTGCTCGCTCGGGCGACAACACTTGTCACCTACAGCGTGGTGTTGCCACGCCTTGCCTGGGTGAAGAAGGGGCGGCAAAGGTGCGGGGGAGAGGGAGCGCTTTTGTAGAGGCGTATACGGGCGGAAGCAGCCGGTTGGGCAGGTGCAGACGCAGTTAGGCTTGAGACCTGCCGTGGCTTGACCGCTGACATGTGAAAGCAAGGGTTCCAATTGACGAGGAGCCAGTGAAACGTGATCGAAGACGTGACGGCACGTGCCGTCGGCAAAAGACTGAACGGGTCGGAAGAGTGGTGCCGCGTTTTGCAGGGCAAAAGCATCACGGTCTTTGTTCATTACTTTGGCCATGACGCCGGTAGCAGGACAAGCTCGAGGTGGTGTATACCAGCACAGGGGACCTTCCTCAAAGTGCCCGACCAAACATGGGAGAGCGGAAACGGGTCCGAGATTAGATTCCGGCGGCATTCCTTCATGGCATTGAGAACCAAGATGCCAGTGTAGATCCAAGTTAGATGCTGCGCAGACTGTTGGGCAGAAATGGCTCGAAGTCACCATGTGTGTGGCCTCGTTGGGCGGAGGTGAGCCGCCTCGGCTGCGGGAGGTGCACCGCCTCAATGTCAACCGTGCGCCGGTCACTCATATTGTCAACTTCACTCCCTCTCACCTGGCACCACTCCGTCCCAGACTGGGCCGTGTGACAAATGCCAATGGCGAGCACCAGCGTCGGCAGCACCACCGCATCGCATCCTGCCGCAATCACACCGGTTGTCCTCCTTGGCCAGCTTGTTGACAAACGGTGCCGACCTTGCCGTAGACGACTATCTCTGCCGCGGGCACCTTCTCCTGTCCCTCGAGCTGTTCCCAGCTTCCGCGTTATCCACCGCGGTAGCCACTGACACGGGATAGAATTCCATCCGCGATGTCCAACTCGTTCTTGCGGCCCTTACTGCCTCCGCAGCACAACAAAAGACAACAAGGAAAGGATGATCAAGGCGGTTGGTGAGATCCACGATCAAATTGGCAAGGCGTCGCCCACGTTGAAAGGCCTGGTCTGGGTATGGAACACAGTAGGCATTCTTTGAGAGCCTGTTGGGATCCATCTGGTAGGCTGCATGTCAATTCTTGGGAAGATGTTCTGCAAGGTTTGGTTGCCCACCTCGCTGAAGTTGAAATGGAGGGCAGATTTGGTCCGCATATGGTCCTGTCCAGCTGCTGGTGCCAGTACTTGAAGCAACCTGTACCCATTTGTTGTGCACGGCAATGCCCATCTCTGTGACTTGCGAGTGAGCCTGTGGAGAAAGTTGAGTACAGGCAATGCTGCTGACCACAATTCAGCTTTTTTTGATGTCTGACATTCTCACCACACACCTGCTCCACTTTCTGCCACCTGTCAGAGCAAAGCTTGGCCTGACTGAAGAGGGTCGGGCTGGGAAGGAAGCATCCGCGGGTGAGTGCTTGGCAACTTATTCCGAGACCTGACAACATAAATGTGCATGCACCATCTTGACCTTTTACGTCCTCTGCTGTGCACGTCAACTCCAAATTACCTGCTCCAAACACTTGAGCTTCCAGCCATTCCTTTGCGGCACAACTGTTTATACAGAGAGCACAGTCCAGAGCAGCTGTGGGCGGGTCAAGAATCCTAATGCATGAAGACAACCAGATACTATCCTTGATTCTTCAACACTGCAGATAAATGCAGTGGCGCCCCGTTGTTGCCCTTGCGAAGCGCCCGAAAGATGGCGACGTCAACGATGCGAGACTCGGTCACTCAAGGAATTTGTCGACAGTTGCAAAGGGGCAAGAGACGCCTTTGGATGTGCAGGGCGCCAGCTCTTGCCGGCAAATGAACAGGGCAGCAATCAGAGGGACGGGATTGAACCGGAGATTCGATTGTTTGCGGATAGGCGGTATCCTGATCTCTTCGTGATGCGTATATGAAAGCTTGTTGTTGTTGCCCTTGAACGGCTTGAGGCTGATGAGGACGGTGTAGCTGCCGCGCTTGAGCTGATGCAGCTCAATCTTTGGGAGAACGCCAGCGAGTCAGTCAGCCAAAGGACCATCTTACGCTTGAGTTCCCGAGAGACGCATACTCACATTGTGAGCCTTGAGGGAAACTTTCTTGCCTTCAGAGAGGAAGAAGGAGCCAGGTTGGGCACCGCTCAACAATGCCCACAGCATGGCAAGTGCACGCTGGAAGCTGCATGCATGAGCAGGCAGGCAAGGTGTCAGTGGTGTCAGTGGTGTCTTGGGTTGTCTGCAGGACCAGTAAACTCAGACAGCGTACTAGACATGTGTGTCCTTTGGGTTGTTGACGACGAACGCTTGGCCGTAGGCAGTTGCAAGGATACTGCTGCTTTGGCCAGCCCATAGATCAGACCCAAGTTGCAGTGGTGGCTGAGGTTGCGCTGTAGGACTGTGGACCTGGTCCATGCCTCCATTTGCTGGAACAGGGTGCTCTTGATTGCACTGCTGCCGGGCCAGCACCTGAAGGAGGTTCTGATTGACCGTGTCTGGTCCGGAGCGCAGCTATCCAACAAGTAGCTGACATCAGCATACATTGCACGCCAACAGGACTCACATGGTGGATGACCGTGGCCAAGAGGTTAGCGACCCAGGCGCCCAGGGTCCGTGCCTTGACCGTTGTTGCTCTGACACCCGTTGTTGTGTTGAGCTTGGACGTGAGAAAGGCTGTCATAGTGGCAAACCAGACGAGATCAGAAGAATGCCCCAAATAGCGCAATTCAGCACGGGTGGCGACTCATCCATGCGAGTGGTCAAGGTGACTTCCCGCAAAGGCTGTGGGCTATCTGCTGTCAAGGTGCACCACATTTTTGCTCCAATTGCAATGCGTTTTCTCTCTCCTAAAGCCCAGAAAGCCATTCTAGAGTCTCTGCTCAAAATTGGATAAATGTCTATATCACTCTTGCTTTGGGGTTCTCAGAGCTCCTAAACATCCGCCAGTAGAGCTCCTTGTCTTTGTTGCACAGCTCCTGGTTGTGCGGCCAATGTGGCTCTGGAGAAAACTTCCCTGGCACTGGCTCTGCTTAAAGGAGGGCAGCTTACTAAGCCTGGGCAGCCTTTGTTTGTTTATGAATGGAATCAACGTTCTTGCTCAGGCCTGTTGTTGCAAGTCAGTATAGATGTTATGCTGAGTAGCAGAGAAGTAGACTCGCCCTCTTCCATCTGAATTTGCGCTTTCTTTTCCGACGATCCCGTACATTCTCAGTCTGGCCGCATATTTTGTCGTCGTAAAAGTAAAAGCTCGATGATGTTAGCTGGCTTGTTTCGTGACCAAGCGGAGCGACAATCACACCTGCTCAGGGCTGGAATCTTGTTGCCACAACTCGGCCATTTGAAGCTTCTCCTGCATGAACTGCCAGGTGCGTACAAATTAGAGCTGACCTCCTTTTCTTGTACTTTGTACTCACGTTGCCGACGCTTGCCTCAGCAACGCTCAAATGGACAAAGTGGACAAAGGCATATCGGTGGCCTGTGCGGAGAAGGTCGTCAGCGTTGTTCTACGCCCACTGGGCTGGTAAGTGATTCAGGCTCACCATGCACAGGCATGACGCGTGTTCCAGTATCAATGCATAGAAGAAGATTATATCTGTCGGTCGGCACGGGATGGCAAAATTGTAGTGGGGGAAATACAAGTAGCCGCCATCGAAGTAGCCAAAGACCAACATTGAACAGACTGCAGGTTTCACATTGCCTTGGTCCTTGTGCAGGACTGAACCGTTGTGGCATACAGCGGCAGATCCATGATCTCCTGCTATCAAGGAACAAACATGCTGTACTCATGATCAAGTTTGACCTGGCGCATCATTCTTGTCAGTCCCGGTTAGTGAGCTTGTACGTGCAAAAACACTGTCAATGCGTGAACACCCACAGACCCTTTTGCAAAGCTCGCTTGCTGCGGCCTCGTTGCTCAACATTGTCCGCCTTGTCCGCACGCACCTGTCTCTAGCTCCAAGTCTCAATTCTACTGTACGCAGGAGCTTTACAAATGGGCAGCACAGGTCTTACTGAGCTGACCAGTATAGCGTGGAGAAAAGCGGGAGCGGAAAGGTCAGATGCGCGTCAAACAAGAGGGCATATTTGTGCGCGAGGGAGGGCATGGAAGGGGGCAAGAAGCACAGATGTCAGTGTAAGTTGTCCCTAGCCAAGTGCAGGCTCTGTACGCACCTTGGGGCTTGATGCAGCAAGCAAGAGGGTGCAAGCGAGGAGCTCTGAGAGAGGGAACATGACAGTCAGCGCGACCTGCCTGTGTGTGCGCGCGCCAGCTCAAGAAGTGTTGGCATGGCGGCCGGACTGATCCCGGATGACAGACTTACCATCCCGGGCCTGGAGAAGACTGTCTAGCAACGTTGGAACCAAGAGCGGTTAACCGTTGTTGATGTGGTGGAGCTGCTGCAGAGCACTTCAAGCTGACAATGGAAGCCAGGTGATCGGCAGGTCACTTGCGACAACACGGACTAGGCCGAGCTGACATCGTCCTTTTCCCCTTTGCCGGCTGCCGACACTTTCTGACTACGCAACTGACGCTTGGCTGAACCAGCTTGACACGGGTGCAACCTTCTGCTTGAGCTGGTCAACGCAACCCATCTCTGCCCCAGGCGCCCCGTGTCAACGGCCGGTAAACTTCACCCTCAGAACCAATTTCCAATTGGTGTATTCACCTCCAGGAAGGAGCCGCAACAAGTCTGGCTGGCCTGGCAGAAGCACTGGGAACTTGCTCACGGTGCAGGCAGTAGCTTTGATCTTGTTCCTCCTGTCATACTGGCATGTCCTCCCTCCCGTTCCTCAACTTGAAGCCCGTCTGGGTTCCCCAGCTTTTCTGGCTTTTGGGCAACAACCTCCCTTTGGGGCCTTTGACTTGCAACACACATTGCAACAGTCAAGTAAGCCTTAAAGATGGATCTGGCAGTTTGTTGCACCACATACTCTGCCCATCAAATTAGCACACACACTGCTCCCAAGTGCTGGAGAAGGCAAATGGCAAGAGGACAAACTGCAAACAGGAAGCGGATCAGTCAGCTAATCACTGCTAGAGACCGCAAGGACAGCAAAAGAGAAGCAACACACCGCACTCTCTGTCCTGACCCCTGACAAACTACAGTAGCAGTATGGGTGCGTTCCTCAAGGACCCTCCTCCTCTCCGTACTGCGGAGCAAACGCAGCGGCTACACTTGCCTCACCGTGCTGCCGTCTAGCAAGACATCTAGGACATACTCGACATGCACAACATCTGGATTGAACACTCTTTTGCAGAAGTAGTGCTTTGATACGCGTCCAATATTTTTGCTGAGTTCTTTGATTGACTTATTATGCTTGTAAATTGCAGTCATTTCTGTGCCAGCCGGTTTCATGGAGTGGTGCCAGCCAAGACTGCTTCTTGGGCTTGTCTGCACCCTTTTCCCCCATATACAACACAACAGACAATGTTTGAGTCACGTTGTCCTTGTTGTCAACAATGACAGTGTCTGTACTATTCTGGCCAAGTACTGGGGTGTCCACCTCCAACACTACGTGGCAGAGATGCGTCACAAGAGAGTCAATGGAGGTCAGCAGATGGTCTGGCAACAATAGCGGAATCTGAACAGAAATGCACCGACATTTATCTAAACAAGCCTGGGATGAGGGAGGCAGAGGCTAGAACAGCACCAAGATTCAGCTGGGAGAAGTAGGGGCGTACATGCCTCTGTAGTGTACATATGGCAGCACTCCCATACCTGAGTAGACAGATCCAGGTGCAAGACAAGGGCAGTTTGAAGTGACAAGTCTTGCAAATTGTGTTGCTGCAGATGCACTCTCAGCGGGCTGAGTCTTTTGCTCCGGTGGAAAGCTCCCCTGAGTTGCCGTTCACCGTGGGTGCAGTGGGTGCACCCACGGTGAGTGGCAGAAAACCCAAGCCCTCGGCCGGTCACCTCGCTTGCTCTCCAGCAGTTCACTCTCACTGCCTGGAGAGCAACCTTGAACAAATTGCTGCCCACTTCCCCAAGTTGTCAGAGAAAGCAGACTGCAGCACACAAAGAGGAGGCAGATTGGGGTCCCAGCGTTAACGTGACTGCACAAGCACAGCAAAATGGCTGCTTGCTGATTACCACAATTCAGACAATATGGTAGCAAGCCAGGACTTCATAAGCAAGAGCTAGGGGTCAAGAGGAGGTCCAGCCTCAAGGAGGGAACAACAACAATCAGCAAAATAAGTTTGAGGCGTCTGGTTCCAAGGTCTGCAGGCTGTCAGAGAGCCTCAGGCATACTGTAGGGCCACTGAAAGGCTCAGATCGGCCACATGCACCAAGCACAATGCCAGAGCTGGCGCCTTTTGCACAAGCTGGCAGTACAACAAACAGGTCAGGGACTCCTTGAGCTGCTCTGACACAAAGTGCCGGTTCGAGGATGCAGCAAACAGATGCACCTGCTGTTCAGCGCTCTGACTGCCAAGCTGCGCCCTCCTGGATCTTGTACGCTCAGACAGGCTCCCCTGTGCAGCGTACAGGGCCCGTTGTCAATGTTGTGACTTGTATTAATGACTCCTTACGCATACAATGGGCGAAGCTGCTTACGCCACCTTCCCTGCCTTCATTGCCTTCACTGCCTTTACCTCCACTGTTGCTGGTAACGCTGCACTTATCGTCTGGGGTAGTAAGTCTGCAATTAATAAGATGCTATGCGCCTGAGCGGCGTCAGCGACACCGTGTTCGCTCAGCGTAGGCAATTCAGCTTGTCCGCACCGGTACACCTCTCTGACCTGCAGAATCAAAAAAATTGCACGCTGCCGCTGTGTGCGCCAAGTGGCTTTCCTGCGCACTTCCTGCGCAAATTGCTTTCGAAGGGGCAGCACCGGGCAATCAATTGCGACAGCCCGCTTATCCTCTAGACACTCCCCTCAGCAATCTCAGCCCTCGGCGCCCGAAGTTGCAGCAATACCCGCCACGCCGGCCAGCGTTGCCCATGCCAAGCCCGCCTCTATCACACCACGCGCACCTGTGCCGCCTCTGCAGTCTGCAGCCTGAATGGGCTTGCGCGCCATTGCTTCTGTTCAGGCTGCTCTCCACGCAGTGAGAGTGAACTGCTAGTAAGTATGACAGTGTGGAGTGAAAGTAGAGAGGGAGAGGCTACGGACCTGCTCTCCAGGCAGTGAGAGTAAACTGTTGGAGAGCAAGCGAGGTGACCGGCCGAGGTTTCGGGTTTTCTGCCACTCACCGGCACCCACGGTGAATGGCAACTCGGGGGAGGTTTCCACTGCAGCAAAAGACCTAGCCCGCTGAGAGTGTATCTGCAGCAACAGCTTTTTTGGTGCAGCCAAAGCTGGACAAGTCAGAGGGTGCACCTGAAGCTGTGCAAGTCAGAGGGCAACCCATTCAGCATCACTCTCCCAGCCCTCCTGTCTGTCGCGAGCAAGAAGGCGACGGCAGTGAGGTCCAGTCTGCACTCTCAGATACGGAACGTTGGACTTGTGACAAAGCCATGGGAGACGCCGATTGCCGAGCCTGGCGCCATGGCAAGCAGGGCGGCTCTTCCAGCCTGTGAGGCAAGAAGAAGGTGTCTGGTCCACTTTGTTTGACCCAAGCGGCGTTCCGTTGAACCCTCGGCGGCCATTCACAGTATGGTCGTTCACGTCACGGCTCACAAAGCTCATCGCGTCGCGCCAGGTTTCACTCATACTAGACCTTTGCGCCGGTTGCCAAGTTCACCTCGAGCCAGGTCCATCTTGCGCGCGCCGCGCAGCACTCCCCAACGTCAACAAAGTGCGCCGTTGTGCGTCCTGTCAGAGGACCTCCATGCGTCCTGTCAGAGGCGCTGAACAGGCGCGCCCCACAATGGCATTCACAAGGAACCAAGCGCCGGTAAGGTATTCATCCGGCCTCGTGTTGGCCGCGCAAGTGTCAAGTCATCACACCACACCTGCCACCCTTGTGAAGTGAACGCACACAGAGAGAGGCAAAGTCCTATTACTTTTCCTCCAATCCCAGGGCCCATGTAGACTTAGCGCTGAGGAGTAGCGAGCGATGGGCTTTCGAAGACCGACCTGTACAAACCAGGTTCTGCCAACGCAGGTGGTGCTGTCCTTGTGTGTCCCGCTATTGCTGTCAAGCGGGCAGTAGAGTAAGTTGCAGCGGCCGGAGTTGGCCAGGAACCGAAGCGTTGCCGTTGGCACGCGTGTGTAGCCAAGAACGTTTGCTCAGGTTGGTTCTGCGCCGTGAAAGACAAGCGGGCGGTGTTGTAGCGGAAGCACAGGAGGGAAAAGCTTCCCTTGTCTTGATCCCCTTGCCGCACGCGCGCACCTCCTTGGCCGAGTCAAAATGCGCTTGGTACGCCCCAAGGTTGTATGATCCGGTGCGGATTCAAGTGAGAAGCGTCAGTTTCCGACAAGTCAAGTGGTTGTGGTTGCGCGAGCATGCTTTGCCGGCTCAGACTCGTCAAGGACCCAAAGTTGCCTGCCAGTCTTTGATGCCTCCGTGCAGAGCTCTGTGTTGCCTGAAGTGCTCCTTTGTGCGCTGCCCACGCTGCGGAGATGATGCGCTGTGGAAGGCAGCCGTAAGCAATTTGGCCTGCTCTGTCAGTTGGCAGAATCAACTTGGGTAAGATGGCGGGCTGCCTGGCCGCGCGCGCACCAAAACAACAACGCATTGGTCTGGCTGTGCAGGCGTTCAGACAGGCAAGAGGCCTGCACTGCCGCATGGCCGGAGTAGACCTTTGCAGGATCTCCAGGTGACTATGCACTGGTCCAGGGCTGGGCAGCCTTCTGGGCAGACAATACTTGCAGATTGTGCTCTGGAGTTGCAGCATGTTGCAGGCAGAGCGCTTGAGTGGCAGATTTCCAACTTGACACAAAATAAGAGCAGTGCAAGTTGACTTGCAACAGGCACAGCAAGCCGCGCAGCAGCAGCAAGGAGGTTGTAGCCAAGGCGCACCTGTCACAGGCAGGTCAGTCAAGAGTGAAGCAAGATTCAAAAGAGCCCCCCTCAGAGCCTTTGACTCGTGTCAATGGTGGAGAATCAGTCATGCAGAAACTTTCCTGTGAGCTTGTCTTTGAGCAGGAACAGCAACCACAACAAGCTGAACAGGCTCATCAGCTCTGTTGCGATGGATTTCCCAGTGCTCAACTGGCTCAATCTCGAGCTGCTCAAATGCACCTTTCTTCACCACTTCACCCTCCCTCTCAACCTCTACCAATTGAGAACTGCCCATGCAGGCTACCACAAGTCTTCCATCATTGCCCACCTCTTCCATCAGATCGCGGGTGCATCAAGTTTACATAAGGGAGCCCGCAGGCAAAAACGATTTGGACACCTGGCACGGCACAAGGGTGGGGTAAGACACAAGCAGCGGTGTGTCCAAGTTGCAATTAGTCAAGCGCAATGGTTGACTTGCGCAGCCACTCAGACCAGAGGTTTCCGAGAGCAATTGGCAGGTGTGCAAACGTGTCTGGCGCAGCCTGTGCAGCAATGAGGTAGCAAATGCTGTTAGTGTCAAAATAGTTTGAGGAGGAGGTTGAGGAGGAGGCAGTGTTCCTGGTAGAGGAGCACTCCATGCACCAGCTGTCACGCTGGCTACCGGCCAAACAGCCGCGCTCCCGCTAGCTATTTCATCAACAACTTTTGCACTGTCACCTCACCGTCACCCTGGCAGGTGGCCGCGTTGAGCTGCATGTCGAATGCACCATTAAGGAGGCCACCCACGCTGGGGTCAGCTCAATGAGCGTGAGCTAGCCAACACATTCTGGCCGCAGGAATGGGCACTCAGCGTCAAACGCATTAGAGGAGGCTCGCAGTATGGCCAGCAAGCAGCGCACCGCGAGTGGTTCTCAAAGCCACGGCAGCCTTCCTTGTTGTAGGAGAGAAAACAGGGTCAGGGCCCCTACGCGCTTTGCCGCTACAAGGAACAAGGCCGCGTGATTGTCAGTAGGCTTTGGTGTTCACAATTGCAGCCGTCTGGAAAATGCAGATTTGCATTAACCTGTGACAGGGCGGACAAAATCAGTACCTTTATGACTTGCAACACGCAGCACACAGACAACTCAACTCCTTCAGCAGCTTCTCCCTGACACCAATGTGAACCAGAGCACAGCAGATGATTGGTATCATGAGCTCAAGCTGCCTTGGCACTCACGCAGAACCGCATGAAGATTCTGCCTGCCTCAGAGCCAGACTTTTGGGCGCCCAGAAGTATGCCTCGGGCCGGCAAAAGAAAGAACATGCACCAGTTTGTGACACCGTCCTGCGGTGCCCATACATTGCTGGCAAGCAGGCAGAAGGCGGCCTCCCTGTGACATTGGACAAGTTGAGAGACCATGCATGGCAAAGGACAATTGACACCCATGTCTCTCGTTGCTCAACAGAGAGCCATAGCAGATGCCGCTCAATCACAACTTGCATGGTGGTTGTCACGGCAGAGGAAACAATTGAGTCAAGATTGACGTTGCGGGAGTGATGGAACTGGTACTGGCACTAAAGCTCCAACTGGAAGTACCCTTGTGTATTCAAGCAGGAGCATGCAAGCTGCTGCAGAGCCTCTGAGTGCCGCAAATGCTTGCTGATTGCCAAGGAGCGGTGTGCCAGGGTGAAGCCCTTGGAGGACGCTCCCAATGAGAACAAGGTCCATGACCTCAATCACAACGGGCACATTCAGCTGGACACCCGTGATTGCTTGCGGCTTCCTGAAACCTGGATCAAACATGTCGTCATCATTATCCGAGATTTCAGCGCAAGATGCAAGGGATGGCTCTTGAGACCCATAGTGTGAATGTTGCATAGATGTGTCAGAGTGTGAATGTTGCATAGATGTGTCAGAACCCAAGTTGTGTCAAGATTTGGTACATCCAAATTAGAGGTGCAATGGAAGCTGTAAGGATACCATCACTGAACCTCTGTACCTTGCAGAGACAGGAGCTTTGGTTCCTTGTCTGCCTTTGTCTCCATTGAGACGCCAATGTGCGCATTTGGCACGCACTGAGCCGCTGAGACAAGGTCTTCAAAGCGCTAGGCTATGTCGCTGATGCTCAAGCAGAGCTCGTCGAGCTTCTCTTCTCTCTCCAAAGGCGGCTTTTGAGTAGACCTCCTTGCAGCTCCAGCTGCTCTAGCTGACAAGCACTGCTATACCCAGCTGTGCAGACTTTCCAGTGAGATGTCAAAAAAGCTCGACCGAGGGCTTGCTCTATTTGACAGGGCGGGTAGCGGCTTGCCCGTTGACGCCTGGCTGTTCGCTGGGCAGCACTCAAACTCTGGTATGGCGAGGGCGTTCATGTGCATTTGCGTCAATCCTGACTGATCAGGGTCCCAGCCGTGCTCTCCCGCTTCAGGAACTACAGCAGAGGCCACCTCGGAACCCCCCTCAACTCTTGCATTGATCTGGCCGCTCGAACGATCATCTCAACCAGGCCAATCTTCTCGGGGTTGCCAACTGAATCACGTGTCAGTGTCCTCATCCAGGCCCTAGCACCTACAAACTCAAACGACATGCCAGCTGAGGTGTTTGTTTTGCTCAAGCACGTCGCGCACCGGCCTCCCTTGACTGATTTGAGCGAGTGCAACATAAAAGTGCTCCTGCTCAGAGCTTTGCGCGGGCTCCCCCAGTGTGGCATTGGAATTTCTGCTGCTCTCATTCCGACTCTGTTTTGAGTGATGCTAGTTTGCTATTGTGGGGCGCATAGCGCAAGTGCTGACTTGAGTTTCTGTGTGTGCAGATTGCTACCCTGTGTAGCTTGTTTGGTGCTATACAGAAGAGAGGCGCACAAAAGTGAATGCGCTGTTGGAAGGGGGAAAAAATCCGCGGACTCTGGCTATGGCTAACGGAGGGCAACATTTCATCTTAGCCGTTTGAGCTGCTTGCTCTTCTCTCACACACTTCTATTGGCCCAGCCTTTGGCTGAAGAGCTTCAACATCTCCTACACCAATCGCTATACCTGCGCCCGTCTTGTCCTTATTGCAGGAGGTTCCAGTTCTCTTCAGTTCTTCAAACCAGCAGAGCTGCTACACAGCGTCTGCAAAGTCCTCAAAGAGCGTCAACTCAGCTGTGACTGTTTGCAAGGCGGCAGGTTTGCGGAATAGAGCTCTTTCAAGATTGACATACTGGTGCTTCCCGGACATCCGCCAAGAATGCGCGATGCTCAGCTTATGTTTGTACCCTATACTGCTCTGAGCCACCTTGGGTTCAGTTGTGATTCCAACGCGTTTCAAATCAAAGTGCAGTACAGATCTTCCTTTTGCGTGAGGACTTGCAGGACTGTGGAAGCAGGTATGAGGGGGAGGAGGAATCACAAGAGATGCACAAACAGGCACAAATCAGTTTCAAGGAGAGCCATCAGCTTCTTGATGCTGTTGTCCTTGCCAGTGGTGAACTCGTCAAAGTTGTCCGGAAAGTTGAAGATGAGCGGCAACACAGTGTCAACGTTGTGACTGGGCTTGTTCAAAGCGTGATCACACGCGGTCAAAGATCCAGTGTCAAGTCTAGACCGAGCGTCTCAAAAGAGTGAGCCTACCTGCCCGCAAGCAGGAGGTTGCGGGCTCCTTAGATCCAAACCTTCTTATCTCTTGCTCTTGCTGTACTGCCCAACAGCAAACAGCGGCACCTTGAAGTGCACCAACACAGAGTTGAGCGTTGAGCAGATCAACCCGGCCTCGGCGAGGGTGATTGGCTGTTCGCAATCGCGGAAAAGTGTTCGGACCAGATCAGCCAGCTGCATTGCAAGCGGCTCACAAGGAAAGGATCACAGACTGACTCACCTCATTGGCTCAAAGCTGTCCGGATCTGCCAGCTGATAGCCGACGTCAAAGATACAAGAGCGGTGTTCGCGAGGGGCAACCGTGAGCTGTGACAGCTGTCTGCTCGATGTTGGCTTGACCGACTTGAGATGCTTTAGGGCGTTGCCACCTGCAGAACGGGGCGTGAGCAGTGGAAGCGTGACAGAGAGGCGAAGGGCAACTGACAGATGCCATGCGATTTTGCCATGTTGACCCACCATCTCCAGCTCTTCTCCGCGCCAAGGCTCACTGTAGAAGGTCCGGCATAAGTACACAGTGCGGACCTGCGGCGGCTGAGGGAAGCTGCAACTGACCGAGCGCCTGAGGTCCAGTCCGGACGAGAGCGATTCGCTCGATGGCATGCGTCCGGTACTCCGGGTCCAGCGCCGGACCGCAGTGGGCAATGACAAGCTCGATCTGTGAAAGTGTCAGGCTGTGATTGACTGCAGGATCTTTGTCGAGCTGGCGGAACCCGCACGCAATATCATTGACAGCGTCGACCTGAGCATCGATCGCGCTGAGGGGCTCGCTGCACTTCGGATTGTCATAGGGGACTACCTGAACAGTAGACAAGGTCAAGAACTGACTAGATCTTCTGGAGCAGTGTCTTGCTCACCGGAATACCGCTTGTGGTGGACGACGTAGCCGACTGTTGACAGGCGGTGGGGCAGCGCATCCAGTTTGTTGGATACTGGACCGCCAACAGATTTGCAAGCGGGTTTGATGCGGCACAAAGCAGCATCCAGGTCCGAGTCCGAGAGCGTAGCCATGCGGTCCGGCCTAAAAAGCAGCAACCGCTGCACTGGGAGCTGAGAAAGCGACGGCTCAAGGAAGTCCACCCAAGCCCAAGTTGTCCCCGCCATTGACTTACTCGAGGAACCTGAGCTGGGGAGCCGGGATGCGACAAGCATGCCAAGGCGCTCAATAGCGGTGCCATTGGCAACTGGTGCGGCAACATTGGAGGCAGAGGCAAGGGCAACAAGGAAGACACCAAGGAGGAGCTTGACCTGCACGGTTGCTGAACCTGTTCCAGCTCGTCGGCGTGGGACCACTGCTCAACAAATTTTGGCGCAATGAATGATGTTTCCAAGTCTTTGCCTGGTTGCAATGGCAACATGACCCATGACATGAGCTCGTCCGTGGTGACGGAGCGGCCGTCGGTGAGTAGATGTAGTTGTCGGCCGATGTCAGAGTGGCGCTCCTCCGGCGCTGCGGAAAGGCACACGCAAATCAGCTCCTGTCATATGCTGCTTTGACTCACAGATGAAAGGGATTTGGAGAGCGTCAAAAGACGTCCAACTCTGTCCAAGTCAGGATCATTGTTGTTCGGGCTTCGGCGGCGGCGGCGTAATAGTACAGACTGTCAGCAGCAATGTGCATGCTGTCCTTTCCAGTTCTCTTCAGCTCAGTGGCAATCTGCTCCAACGTGTGGTGTTACTTGAGGTGGTGCCGTGTCTCTGCAGAGAGTTGAGAAACGCCGGCGAAGCAGTCCAGCACACTTGCGCCACTCCTTCCTGATCCGCATACGCAAAGGCGCAGTCAATTGAGGTGGTCCGCGTGGGCAAAATCTTGAGGCCGAAACGATAGTCCGGGATTCCGACAAAGTTCCCGTCTCGTCGAGTTGGGTCCAGTTTGACGGGGTTCGAGAAACGAATTTGCGATCTTGCGCAGTCGTCCTTCCCTGCAATAATGCCCAGAACAACTGCGGTCACAGTTTGTCTCCAATCAGCATGCCACCGTGCACAGATCGAACAAGCTCGGGCACACGCACGCTTCTGTAGAAGCAGCGCGACCCGGTTCACGACGCCGGCCCATCACGCAACATCTAGCTCTTTTCCTCCTTTGCTTTGCGGGTAATTGAGGATAAAGAGGAAGTCAAAGTCCCACATGATGGGGGGAAAGCCAACGAGTGGCAGTCCGAAACTTCGCCGCACAGGCCCGCCTGAGAACTCCAGGGTCCGGCTTGCCTCATTGTTGCGGTCCACATGCCCAGAAGCCAGCTCAGTCAATTCCAGTGAAAACATAGCTATTGTAACAGTCTCCTGAAGCAGGGTCAGAGTCAGAGCAAGAGGATGGTGCAAGGATGTGGTCATCCGGAACTTGTTAGCTGTTAGCCGTACTCTTCAAGATCCGCCCAACATTCCGCCTTCGATGTCGTTGTCCCATTCCATTTCCCCTTTGGCTTGTCCAACTTGTCTCGCCTCTTTTGTATCAACAACCCGCTACTCTGTACTGGACAATTCTCACATGGACCCTTGCCGGCTCGAGCCCCTTTAATTGACATCCAAGCCGGTCTCTGTCTTGTAGAACCTGTTCCTCTCCTTCCTTCTCTTCAGGTCACTTCCATCTTCGGGATTCTGACTTGATTCACTGTCTCTTGTGACCAGCATTCTACACTGCGCGAGTCTGCAAGACTTGACCTTCTCGCGAGCGGTGCGCCTTGCATTAGCCATATTCCTCAAGATTAGCCTACCGTTGCAAGTTGCGTCGAGTTGTCAAAGACGAGGTCGGGCGCGATGAGCACGGCTTGAGAGTTCCGTAGACTTTAACTCTGCCCGGTCACTGGAGACAGAGAACTGAGCCTGGGAATTCAAGCTATAGTGACCTAAAGAGAAAGAGGAAAAGAGGGAAGCGAGGTATGCCGAGGAAGCGGGAAGGATCGAGGCATGTGAAACTCACGCGTCGATCATCCAACACCCGGTCCGGCGAATCCTTCGAGTCCTTTCCGGTCCGACGATGACGAAGTCCTGCTCGGCGGGTCCGACGGCGACGACGAAGGCACGCCGGCCGTGCAAGCGGAGCTTGCAACCGTGTTGCCTTCAGCCTTGTCAGCCCATTCCCTTCCCTTTGGGCTGGTCCGCCATCTAGATCTGAGGCGTTGTCACCTTGCAGAGCTTGGAAGGGTATGTCACCTTGTAGAGCTTGCAATACCCTTCCGTCTTCTCCAGGTCAGTTCCGTCGTCATACTCAAGCTACTGCCTCTTGCGGAGTTATAAGGTACTAAACTCTATGCTATGCGCAAGTCACCAGTCTGCAAGACATGGCCTTCTTTTGGACGATGTGCCTTACAGCTCTCCTCCACACAGGGAAAGTCAGTGGCCACATTGCGCACTCGCTCGCTCCGCTCGCTCGCAGTGCGCATCCACTGTGTCTTCTTGTTACATAGGTCCCATTGCTTACAGACTATAGAGCAATTTGCAGAGCAACAATTGATGTAAGCAAGATACATGGACTTGTCTCAGATGCATCGCAGCTCTCCTCCATACAGGCAAACTCAGGATCCACATTGCGCACTCGCTCGCTCCGCTCGCTCGCAGTGCGCGTCCTTTGTTTCTTTCTGGTACATATTTGCGCTTCGTATGCAGTATGTACTATGCAGTCCAATTTCTGTCCGCAGCAAGAACAGCAGAGCAGGAAAATCCTGGAGAAAATGCGGAGGCCCATGGTACGAAATCTGGAGGCCCTTGACAGCGAGAGGCAGTTTGGCGGACCTTGTAAAGACCTCTCCTTCTTTGAAGTTTCGGAACAAACAGTTCCCTCGGGTGAACCTGCGTGGTCAAGGGTCAGCCGGCATGCGTGATCGAGACCTGCAACGGCTCGTCTCACCCGGCGGTGGCAAGCACATTTGCGACGAGATCTTCAGTGACGGTCTCCCCATCAGCAACCTTGCTGATCTGGGGGTTGGTCCGGACAGCCTCTTGCAGCTGCCCGAGTAGATTCCGAGCTTCTTCGAGCGAGTTTGGTCTGAAAGCCCTTGGACTTGTGAGCGCCATACTCTCCTGAACCAACTTCAAATCCAGAGAGACGCACTCGGGAAAGGCGAACTTTGACGGGTCGGCGAGCGCAATGCTGACGAGGTACAGCGCGTCTTCTGGATAATGCACCGTCATCGCCGCTTTGAGCACCCTTGACCAGTCGTCCATACGGAACATCTGGACGTTCCTCAGACGATACGACCCTGCGCAAGCTTCTGGACCGTCAGCATGTGTTGAAAGACCCAAAGGCACTGTTTCAACTTGCCAGCCCCGTTCGCTTTGATCTTTTCGGCCTTGTACCGCGCCGAGCCGAGGTAGTCAGCCGGTAGCAAGGACAAGTTGGTATCAGCTGGGTTACTCTTGCAGAACCAGATCCTTTGGGGCAGACAATCTCCACGTACTCATCCAGCGCCGACCGCCGGCAAACGTATAAGAGGTTGATGACTGTCTGCTTCAGCTCTGTCCCGACATCCTCGGTCCGATCGGCGAGGTCGATAATGCGTTTGGGTTCCTCTGCCAAGAACGGCCCAAGGAGCCAGAGCTGCCTGATGTAATTTGCGCTGAGGTAGATCGTGTCAATCTGGTAGTTGCATCGACGCTTAAGTCCGGCGACATTTGCAACTTGTTCTGGCACTGCAGATGCCCTCCTGATGGCAGGCTGCCCGCTCTTTTTGCATTTTGCTTGCAGGCCAGTGACATAGATAGCTGAGCAGCCACAGCACCCCTTGCCACATGCAAAGAACACAAGTAGCCAACAATCAATCATACAGGGCAACCCTGGTCACAAGCAAGATGAGCTTCCACTACCAGGTCTGCTCACCTTGTACACTTTGCAACCACCACTCCCTGCTATCAGGCCATGTACATGCTTTGATAACCTGTACTTGCACTGCAACCGAAACAGGTGTAACGGCCAGTGGGCTCCGTCCTTCATTACAGCTTGTGGAACCCTATGTATATGTTGACTTGGTAAAGTAAGACATCAAGGTGTTTTGGCCGAGCGGTCTAAGGCGCTAGCTTAAGGTCCATTGTTAACCCGCTAGTCCGAAAGGGCGTGAGTTCGAATCTCACAGACATCATATATTTTTGGCCCCCCTCCGTCGCGTTCGCTCACGCTCAAGGGTGGCGAGCTTTTTGTTGACATGACCCAGTATCCCGAGCCCTCCGGCCCGCACGCGCACTATGTCGACTCGCAAAAGACTGTTTTGGAAATGCTATGCAGGTCGCTTTTGGAGACTACAACAACAGGAGGAGGAGGCCACTAGCGTGCTCAAGCGCTCCGGCGCACATCGACGACGAGGTCCAGCTCGACCGAAGCTAGCGGCCGCTGCAGAAGATGCGCACGGACAGACTCCGCAACTTGCAACGCCTGAGCGTCTGAGGCACTGCCGGCAAGCGTGACGTCTGCGACGGCGACGAGTGCAGAACGGGACGAGGAGGCCTCGTTGCGTAACCAGATATGCGACAACTTGGCGTCTTGAACCGCGGGCAGCTGGAGCTGGTACCGGAGCAGCAAAGTCAGCGAGAATGCGCATCGCGACAGCCGGAGCGGGTGAGCTCACCGAGTCGGCGTGCAGCCAAGCTTGCGGCTGAGCCGTAGCTGAACCGAGTCGAGGCATCGCCTGCGCGAGGATTTGAGCGCTCGCGAGGGCAGCCGGACGGGCGATATGAAATATGATGGCCGCCTCGAGAAGCGCAAAGAACTTGTCGAAGGCGGCGAAGAGAGAGCTATGAAGGCCGGGATACAGCGCAGTAGACAGTCAAGCCCAGTGATCTGTTGGCCGTCGAAGCCCCCAGGACTCACGGGGGAAGAGAGCAAGCGGCGGCAAGAATCGTCAGCGTTGAGCCGAGCAACGCCAGAGTGAACGGGTTGGCCGGCCCTGCTGATGTGCGTGTAACACCGCGCCGACTGCCGGCAGAGGCACCCGAGAGATCAAGACGTGCGCAGGAGGTGAGGGCCTCGTGGTTGCGTGCCGCGATCGAGAGGAAGCCTGCCAAGACGGCCGATAGCGAGAGCGCGAGTAGAGGTACCGGAAAACTGGGAGGGCGAGCACGGCTGTCAGCAATTGCGCACCCTGCAGCGACCGGCAGGACCGACCAGACACTTACGGCGTGATTCCTGCGGCCCGAATGCCCGCGGCGGCGCCGTCGATCGCCGCCGCTCCTGCCGCCGCCGTACCGTGCCCATGGACATGCCCGCCGGCCTGCTCTCCCGAGCTAGAAAGGAGTAATACGTGCTCGATCGACTCTTTGCTGATGTAGATGGCCGAGAAGAGGAGGTAGATCGATTGAGCGAAATGCGAAAGCGTCGACAGGCGGTGGAGCCTGCATCAGCCTCCCAATGTGGTCAGCTCTCGCGGAAGACACCAGAAAAATATTGCGGCAAGACTGACCCATAGGGAAGCCGGATTCGGGCCTGCGGCTCCTGCTTGGCCACCAATGAGGTACCGGACGATCGGAACGCGTGACGCTTGATTCGGCCCGCGACGTAAACGTCGAGGAGGACGGCAGCTCCATCAAAGACGACCAGATAGCCGAGACCGGTCGTCGAAAGGCTCTCGAGGCCCTGCCCTCGGATCCACAAGAAGGCGCCGATGGCGATCTGCGCGAAGGCGACCGCCCACGAGAGAGGACTCGAGCGAGGCGAACTCGACACGGGCGCATCCGACGGCGCATTACGGTGGCTCGGGAAGGGCCGCTCCGAATCGCTCCAGTCCTTGCCGGCCTGGGACTCGTTGGACACGCCTGTGGATCTCAAGGTGGATGGAGACGGGATCTGCATCGAAACCGAATGCCGATGGTGATGGCCTCGCCGCTGCGCAGGGCGAGAGCCGTCCGCTCCATTGGCATCGCGAGTGAGCGGACTCGCCTGGCGGGCTGGACCTCGTATGTCGACGGGCGAAGGGGGACTTTGCGTGGGCCGACTTCCAGCGCCGAAGGGGTCGCCAGGGGCCTGCTGATCGGGTCGAGGGAAGAAGACGCTGAGATTCCGCGAATGCACGCGCGAGTGATGCCGGTCGTGCCATGGAGATGGCGCCGGTGCTAGTTGTGCGACGGATTCCGACGTGAAGGCCTCTTCGGGCTCTTCTTGAACCGCAGCGAGCATCGACATGGTTTCCCCCGCTCCGATCCGCCGTTTCACCTGCGTCCGAGGCTGCTTATCGCGCGAACGCGTGTAGAAAGTGCACGCCTTGTGACGGAAGAGGGGCCGGCGGCGCGCCGAACGTGTCGTCAAGTTGCTCCGCCAAGCACTGCGCAGTCCGAGTCGCTGCCCGGGTCGTGGCAATCAGAACAGGGAGTAGCGTAGTCACACGAACGGAGCAACAGCGGATGAACGAGAATGTGGTCAGGGGCGGAGTCGAGACGAAAGACGCGCCAGTTCTTTCCCCCACACTTTCCGCCTCTGCACCCTCTACGCCGACATGTCGACACCACAGCCAGACGACGCGTCAAGTACTCCAGCCGACAAGGCGCGCTCCGACTCGCCAGGCCCGACTACATCGGCAGAACAGGCTGCGTCCCGGCCAGAGTCGACTTCTTCATCAACCGCTTCCCCTGCGGCCACACCACAAGCAGAAGGCGAGCAGGAGCAGGAACACGAGGAAAAGGCAAAGGAAGACGATGCTGCCGTGGTGTGTGACTGGCAGGCAGTCTTCAGTGCAGAGTGAGTCGCCGCTGACGTACTCGAAAGAAGCGAGGCTGACCCTCTGTCCTCTGATGCGACCCCGCGGCCAGAGCCAATGCATGGTATTTCTGGAGTGAGCTCAAGCGTATCTATGCGTGACCACCGGTCCGTTTTGCTGACTCCGGTTCGCCCACTCGCAGACGCAAAGACCAACGAGACGACATGGTCTAATCCTCGGCAGTCGACGAGTGCGGAAGCCGGCCCATCAGCGCCAACAGAAGCTGAGCCGAGCGACTCGAGAGCAGCCGAGCTCCCGACGGAAGGCGGACTGCCGCCGATCGATCCAGACTTGGCCTGGCTCGATCCGGCTGCTGCTCGGCGCAGCGCGGGACAAGTGACCCAGACCGCCCGGTTCAACGCCCGGACTGGGCGGTTCCAAGCAGATCCCGCCATGAATCCCGACCGGATCAGCGATTTCAAACGGGGTCAACGGCAACAAGAAGCGTTTTACGATGGTACGCCAATCCTGCACTTCGAGTGAACGCAAAGTACCGCGCTGATCGCGCTCTTTTATCCAGTGCAAGGATGGGAGAACTCGCTCGCTGGCAAAGGGCTGAAACGCGGAACAGAGGAAGAAACAGACGGTGGAAGGAAGCGGCCCTCCACGAAGCAGGTCCAGCAGTTCAAGCAAGCTAAAGAGGTGAGGCTTGTGTGCCCCGGCGGAACACGAAGACGGAGCTCATACTCTACTTCTCGCAGGAGAAGAAACGGCGGAAGGTCTCGTCCTGGTTGGCGTCGTGAACGTGCAAATACAACATGGCTATTAGGACAGCTCCCATTCTCCGCCCGATGCGAGAGAGGCAAAGACCCCGTTCGGCTTCGCGAGCAGCTCAGACATTGTGCCACTGTAGAGTGGAGAGAGATTAGTCAGCGGCAGTCCGGTGCGGCGGGACAAACATCGCACTCACGTTTCGGCGACTTCTCCCTCCGACATGACGAGCAAGCGGTCACATTGCTCCATGACTGCGAGCTTGTGCGTGACGATCAAGGTCGTCCGGCCTTCCTTGATGCGCATGATCGTCTCGAGCACGAGTTTCTGGTTCGTCGGGTCGAGCGCCGACGTACACTCGTCCAGGATGAGCAATTCGCGCGGCTGCAGGAGCGCCCGCGCCATCTGCAGGCGCTGGGCCTGCCCGCCAGAGACGAACGACGCGTTGTCGCCCAGCTTGGTCTCGTAGCCGAGCGGGAGCGCTTCGATAAAGTCGTCGATATGAGCAGCGCGAGCGGCCGCTTTTATGTCGAAAAGGTCAACGTCCTCGCGGCCGTACGCAATGTTCTCGGCGATGGTCATGTCGAAGAGCGCGGGGTATTGCGAGACGACTGCCGTGTGATCGCGAAGGAAGGACGTCTTGGTATCCGAGAGTGGCCGTCCGTCGAGCAGGATTCGACCAGCTGTCGGCTCGTACAATCGCTGCAACAGCGCTGCGACGGTCGACTTGCCGGAACCAGACGCTCTGACCGTCATGGCAAAGCAATCAGCACATGCTCACCGTGCTCAGGGGGAGAACCGGGCTCGCTTACCCGACAACTGCGACGCATTCGCCGGCGTTGACGCTAAAGGTGACGCTGCGCAAGATCGGGACCGACGGGCGCGAAGGGTACGAGAAGTTGACCTTGTCAAAGTCGACGCGACCAGAGACCGGGTACACGAGCTCGCCCTTGGACTCGCGCGTATCGTCTGGCAGGTCGAGGAGGCGCAGCAGGTCGTCGGCCGCCTGCAGCGACTTGGCCATGGCCGGCACTGCAAAGGGTAAGACGTCAGTGTCTGACCATTCACCGCCAAAGGAAAGCTAGCCGCAGACTCACAGTAGTTCATCAACTGGCCAGCGAACGTCACCGTAAAGATGATGAGCGAGAAGACCTGCAGCATCTTTGTGCACGTGTATCGGCCGTGCACGACGAGAATTGCGCCGACGAGGAGCATGACGCCTAGAGAGTGGGCGCAGGGTTAGCCTGCGGATCGGTCTCGCGCCTTCGGTATGCGACTCACCTTGCGAGACATAAGTGAGCGCGAACGTGCTAGCGAACCCCAGACCGGCGAACGGCGCGGCCTTTATACCGCCGGTGTATGTCGTACTGACGCATGTCTGGTAAGTGTTGTCAAAGACGGGCTGGATCGACATGCTCCGTATCGCCTTGACGTTCGAGAGAGTCTGCGCAGAGGCGGAGCCGGATCATCAGCCTTCGAACCCGAATCCAGCCAGGAATCTGCTCACTCACCTGCATGAGGTGCTTCGAGATCTCTTCACGCTTGTCCTTGTTGTGCGCCTCGAGTCGATTGAGGACGCTGGCGAGGGATCGCGTCACAACGATGATGATCGGCGCCATCCCGAATCCGACGAGCGTGAGTTCCCAGCCCGTCACCAAGGACCACGTGATGCCGATCGTTAACATCGAGGCGAGGAGGGTCAGCTGCGCGATGATTGTGCCGACGAGCGTGCGGGCGTCCTCCGAGTCCTTGATGATCGAGTAGGACAGCGCGCTGGTCGTGTTCTCGGGGCCATCGAAGAACGCCTTGTCTTGCCGCACGACCTTGTTCAGCGCCTGCCGACGCAGTGAGGTGATCCAGCCCATCGCACAGCGCTCCATGCAGTAGAACTTGAGGAAGGAGCAGGAGCCGTCGACGACCGCAAGCGCGAGGACGACGATGGCGGACTGCGTGATGATGGACTCGGCGTTCGGGTTACCCAAGTTGCTGATGACCTTGGACAGGAAGCTTGAGAACAACGGCGTGCACGCGCCGACCATGATCGAGAAGACCATCCCAGCCACGAAAAGCATCTTGTTGGGTATGGTGCACCAGTACCGGCGCGCCAGCTGGTAGACCGTCCTCCGCGCGGCTCGCGAAGAGATCTTGTCGCCGCAATCGTCGGCGGAGGATACTTCGCCTTGTTTCGCCGCGACGTGAGAAGCCCTCCGAGGCCCTGCGGTTCTCCGACTGTCGACGCGACTTTGAATCGCACGCTGCCCGGCCAAGGCCAGGGCGGAAAGAGAGGCCTGATAGCTGCCACGTTTCGGATCGGGCATCCCGTCGACAGGGTGACTCGGGTGTTCAGGAGGCTGCAGGTATGGTGCACCGAAGCCCGTAGATGCGAGCGAGGGACTCGCGCTCGCTGTCGACGAGCGATTCGGGGACCAGAGTTGGCGACCGGCCGACACCACGTCATCGGCGGCAGGTGGAAAGAGCAGCGACATGGCCGAGAGCCGTTTCGATGCCCTGCGTCCGTCCTCGACTTCGATGGTCGGCGCTAGAGCGCCAGACAAAGCAGCCTCGGGGCTGACGAGCTCCTCGATCGCCCCTTCCTCGGCGGGCCCGGCTTCGCCACCGCCCTGAGCGTGGACCATCTCGAGGAACGTGCCGGCTCCGAGTGCTTCGAGATCCTCGCGGAAGCCCTGCTGGACGACTCGGCCCTCCGCCATCACGTAGACAAAGTCGTGAGGGGCGATGGGCGTCAAATCGTGGGTGATGATGATGGTCGTGCGATTATCGCGCCACCGCTTGACGGCCTCGTTGACGAGGACTCGAGACGTCGCATCGAGGGCCGAGGTCGCTTCGTCTAGGAGGGGAAAGGCTCGCCGTCTGAGAATGAGAGGAGAGCGAGGCTGACTCCGCTCGGAAAGAAGACTCACCGAGGATCAGGACAGTGGGGTCACGGATGTAGGCGCGAGCGATGGCGAGTCGCTGACGCTGACCACCCGACAGACTCGCGCCGCGTTCTCCGCTGAGTGGCGTGTCGTAGCCCATCGGCAGGTCGCGGACGAAGTCGTGCAGTAAGGCTGCACGGCACGCGGCAATGACCTCGTCGCGAGTGACGTCGGCTGCACTTCTCGTCGTCCCGTCCTCGCGAAGCTGCCCGACCGCTCCGATCGCGATGTTCTCGTGAACAGTTCCTTCGAGTAAAACCGAGGCGCCTTGAGAGACGCAAGCGACGTGCGCACGAAGCCACTCCTCGTCGATCCACTCGAGCCCTTGCTCGTCAACCTCGATACGACCGTCGTCGACGTTGTACAGACCGAGGAGTAAAGATCCGACGGTCGACTTGCCGGAGCCCGAAGTACCGACGACGAAGGTCGTTTCCCGGGCGGCGAAATAGAGGCTGACGTTCTCCAAAGCCGGTGGAGCCGGTGCCGGACGAGCGGGGTAGTGGAACGTGACGCTCCTAAGGCTCAGTTCGCCCGAGAAGGTCGCCGGCCGCAGCTTGCGGAGAGCGCGAGGAGCATGCTGTCGGTCGTGCTTGACGGTGACGCCCGCGAGCGGGACAAACGTATTCGGCTGAGCTTTGAAGTCCATCGACGTGGGCGAGTAAGGCTCAATGGGCGAATCGATCTCTGCCTTCTCGTCCGACGGGATCGGCCAGCTGATGGTGCCGGCGATAGAGTCTTGCCTCCGGTCAGACTTGCGGCGCCTTGAGCTCTTCTTCGGCGCACTGACGATCGCTGTAGCCGGATGTGGTGCACCTCGGTCGGGCTCCGGGCGCGCCAGCTGAAGAAGCCCTGCCATGGCAATTTTGGCCTTTTCGAGCGCGACGAGGGACGGGATGCATGTCTGGAGGTACGAGCTGCCGAGCAGGCACGCCCAGAAGGCGGTGTTGACGGAGGCGGGCGTCGACTGCCCAGTCGAGATGAGGTGCGCGCCGTACCAGAACCCTTGGACAAACATGGCCATGAGGAGAAACTGCGTGAAGCCGCTTCGCAGGCCCCAGACGAGGTGCAGTCGAGTGTAGGCTGCCCAGTCGGCGTGGGTGAGCGCCTTGAATGCCTTCTGCTCGTATTCCTCCGCATTGAAGGCCTTGACCGTAGCGATCGCGCTAACGATCCGGTTGACGCGCGACGTGCATTCGGCGGTCGTGGCTCGGTTCCGGTTCGCCATCGGGCCCGACCAGCGCTCCGTCAATGAGACGACCACGACGACGATTGGGATCGTGGCGAGGACGACGAAGGCGAGTCGCCAGTTCTTCCAGAAGGCGAGGATGATGCAGAACAGCGACGACGACAAGTACTGGAGGACGAGGCCAACCGTCTGTGCGCTACCGACGCGAACGTCGTCCGTATCTCTGGTGAAGGATGCGCGATGAGATACTGTACGTGAAATTCAGGCGGCCGGTTCGAGGCGACTCACTTTGAGAAACGGCCCGTCAAGCCCGCCGCGTCGACTGCACTCGTCGCTCCATCCTGATCCCCGCCTGTGTCGCCGCCCATACCGGTCTCGTACCAGTCGAGACCTTTTGCCGTCACGCCCTTGTACACGTGCGAGCGGAGTTCGCGGGCGACCCTCTCGCCGTGGACGACCCACAGGGCAACGTTCGACGCGGACGCTGCCAGGACAACCGCGCCGAGCACAAAGAACTTGATGGATTGCGACTTGATCGTGCTTAGGAGCTTCGAGCGTGCGGCGTCGAGCGCTTCCGGCGCAAGATTCTCGACGCCGGTCGCGAGGCCGTAGTCGGTGAAAGCCTGCAACGCGTCGCCGAGCAACGTGGTCATGTAAGGCGGGATCAAGCCTGACCCGATGGCGCAGGCGGTACCGGGAAGGACGACGCAAAGGAGTGTCGATCGGGAGGTGAGGGAGAAGAGGGTCCGGAACGTTGCCGGGACCGCCGGGGCACTGGGTTGCTGGCTCTGGACCGGGACCACGGCTGCCGCAGCAGGCGCCCTCGCCCTCGGAGTCGTGTAGCTCAGCTTGCGACCAGAAGCGCTGCTCGGCGGCGACGACATGCCGTCAAGGTCGTCCGATCCTCGGCTATCCCTGGCAATCGCATCGCCTACGGTCCACTTGTAGTCGCTCGCGGACCGGCTCGTGGGCGACGCGGGCGAGTACCGCGACTCGAGGTCGCGGACCGAGGCGAAGAGCTGTCGTGGACGGGCTGTGTAAGGCGGCGCGTCGGCAGTTTCTGCCACCGAGGCATCGAAGCTGGCCTGCCCGAGCCGCGGCGAACGGGACGGCGACGGGGTCGCTGTCGAAAAAGCCGAAGCGGGCTCGATGATTGTCGGGACACGCCCTGAATGAGGAGTCGCAGGGTCTGGTCGCCGACTGCGAGGCGTAGCGGGCGGAGTCGTCGTGATACTGGGTGGAGCGAGCGGATGGTCCATGGCTCTCCCTTGCAGCAGTTGCCCGAGCGTAATGTGAAGCGTCTATCAGCAGGAACAGCCCGGAAGCACATGATGGCGGTCGAGCCGGTCGTGGGAATCGTGCACAAAGGCCTGAGAGCTGCGGGGAGAACAATGGCCGCCGCGAGGACAAAGGCCAGATTGGCTCCACCCGAGTCGGAGGACCAGCCGACCAAGTGTGATCTCTCCTGTGCCCTCCACATTGGCCCTCTTGTATCTGCTTCTGCGTCCAGCCCAGCTTGTATCTGCTTCTGCGTCCAGCCCAGCGTGAGCCGTCCGTCCGTCCGCCGGTCCACGGAAGAGTCGATCGAGTTGCGGGTCGAGGTCGGTGCGGCGAGTGCACAGGGAGCGCTTCTGTGAACAGCTTCGTAGGCTTGGATTGCGTGCGCCTTCTCGCTCCACCAGTAGCTCTATTCCTGGCGCGTGTGAGAGAAGAGCAAGCTGTAAGGCGCGCGTGAGGAGTTGCGCGACTTTTTCCAGTGATTGACCTTTCGATTGACTCGTCCGGGGAGGGGTTCCAGCTACTTGCAAAGCGAGTCAGTGCATGCTACAGCGCTCATACAAGGAGCTCGCACGGATTCGGCCTCTACTTTCGCAGTCTCGCTCGGTACATTCGCCCGCCTGTTCAATCTTTCGGCTCGCCGAAATGGCTTCGTCGTCGTCGTCGTCGTCTGCTGCTGCTCCTGCACCGTCCGGAGCTTCGCAGCCTGATACCGGCAATGGAGTTGCAGCAGCAAAGGCCCAAAAAGTCACGCAGGCCCCGTGGCAGGTCCCTGTACCGACCAAGCCGGAGCCAAAGTTGGTCGTCTACAACTCTCTCACGCGCAACAAGGCGAGTTCTTGGCGCCCGTTCGCTCTGACAAGAGGCGGGAGAATACACAAGCTGATCGGGGCGTCCGCGTGCAGGACGAGTTCGTCACCAAGGTACCGGGCGTCGTGACCTGGTACAACTGCGGTCCGACCGTTTACGACGCTTCGCACATGGGTCATGCGCGGTGAGCTGAATCGAGGGGGAAGCGACTTCTACGCACGGAGAGCTGACTCCCACGTACCTCCTCAGCAACTACATGGCGCAGGACATTATGCGGCGAATCCTCCGAGACTTCTTTGGCTACGAGGTCAACTTTGTCATGAACATTACGGACGTCGACGACAAGGTGCGTGTCTCGTGGACTGCGTCCGGTCGCCACGTCCTGGTGCTTACACACCAGGTGCGCAGATCATTATGCGGGCCCGGCAATCGCACCTCATGAAGCAATACACCGCCGAGAACGCCGCCCCGTCATCCGCCTCGAAGGTCATCGAAGACGTCTCGAAAGCATGGACTGCCTACGTCAACAAGTACGTCGCCAGGACGCCCGCCGAGCAAGCGGACGAAGGCAACTTTGCGGCAGCCGAAGCGGCGTGGCAGGGCGTGCAGGGTCAAGCAAAGGACGGGAAATGGCTCGAGGCGCAGAAGCTCGCGGACGAAAAGTTCTCGATGCACTTTGGGGCGGTCGCTGCCGGCTACGCTGCGCTTGCACCTGTTCGCGCCAAAGCGGCGTCGGGACAGGTCGGAGCGGAAGAGGTCCAGTCTGTCATCGAGGCGAACCGGGACGCACTCGGTCTCTGGCTCGACAAGCAGGTGAGGCATCCGGAAAAGGTGGCTGTCGGAATACTTTGCTCGCGACTGACAGCACTGCCTCTACAGTTCGGCGCCGGTGTGACCGATCCGGCCGTCTTCCGCGATCTCGCCGCCTTCTGGGAAGACTCGTTCTTCAACTCCATGAGTGCGCTCCACATCGAACGCCCGACAACTCTCACCCGCGTCTCCGAGTACATCCCGGAGATTGTCTCGTTCGTCGAGGGAATCGTCGCCCGGGGTTACGCATATGAGGGTGGCGGAAGCGTTTGGTTCGACACGGTCAAGTTCGAAGGAGCGAAAGGAGCTGCGGACGGTGACGCCGAATGGCAGCATACCTACGCCAAGCTGCAGCCGTGGAGCAAAGGCAACCGCGAGCTCCTCGAGGATGGCGAAGGTGCGCAATTTCCGTTTCCTTCCAATCAGGCGCGGCAAGACTGACTGCTTTTCGCACTGCAGGTTCTCTGACGAGCACGACGGGCAAGCGCTCGTCCGCAGATTTCGCTCTGTGGAAGTCGTCGAAGCCGGGCGAGCCGGCATGGCTGTCACCTTGGGGTCCGGGCCGTCCGGGTTGGCACATCGAGTGCAGTGTGATGGCGAGCGACGTCCTCGGCTCGGGGATGGACGTCCACTCGGGCGGCATCGACCTTGCATTCCCGCATCACGACAATGAAATCGCGCAGAGCGAGGTGAGGGCCCCCCTGCTTGCGAAAGCTCGCGCGCATATCGCTGACTGCCTCGTCTCTTCCGGCAGGCTTTCCATGACTGCCGGCAGTGGGTCAACTACTTCCTCCACACCGGTCACCTGCACATTGAGGGCCTCAAGATGTCGAAGAGTCTGAAGAACTTCATCACGATCGACGAGGCGCTCGAAAAGTACTCGGCACGGCAAATGCGGTTCGCGTTCCTCCTGCAGAGCTGGAACGCGCGTCTCGATTTCAAAGAGTCGGTCATGCAGGAAGTTCGGAGCGCCGAGTCCCTTCTCAACGTGAGCGATACCTCTACTTCCTGAGCCGACTAGAAGCTTACCGAGTCCCGTCCTGCAGAACTTCTTTGCGGCGGTCAAGGCTCGGAGCGCCGAGGCGAAGGATCTCGGATCTGCTTCAGACGGCCGTCACCATCACGAAGCTGCTGAAAAGGAGCTTCTTGCGAAGTGAGTTCCGGGGAACACCGCCTTTTGGCACGCCCGGGAATGCCTCTGACAGTTCTTCGACGCGCAGACTGCAAGACGCGCAATACGCATTCCGCGCGGCCATGTGCGACTCGTTCGACACGCCGGCCGGTCTCCAGATCCTGCTGGACATGGTCTCTGCTGCGAACGTCTACCTCGCGCGAGGCCGCAAGAACGTCAACGTCGCGACCCTTCTCGCGGTCTCCGAGTGGGTGACTCGCATGCTCCGGATGCTTGGTCTCGGCGAAGGCCCGGCCACGGACGGACAAGGCGAGGCGTACATCGGTTGGGGTCAAGCCGCAAGCTCGTCCGCTGATGGCAGCTCGTTCGACGTGAGTACCACAATGTTGCATCACCCGAGCGTGCCAACTGGTCGCTGACGAGCTCATATCTCCGCCTACGACAGCGCGAGAGCGTCTTGATGCCGTATCTGCGGGCGCTGTCGAGTTTCCGCGACTCTGTGCGTCAACTCGCGATGAGTGGAGCCTCTTCAGCGGACTTCCTCGCCCTCTCCGACCGGTTACGAAACGAGGACCTCGTCGACCTCGGCGTCGCACTCGACGACCAGGAAGGTGCGCCTCCTTTCCAATTGACGGTTTCGGTGCCAGGTTGGGGGAAACTGATCATGCGCATCTGACTCCGCAGACGGACGCGCAATGATCAAGCTGGTGGCGCCCGAAGTTCTGCGGGAAGCCCGTGACGCCAAGGCTGCTGCCGCCGCCGAGAAGCAAGCTCGGAAGGCTGCGGTTGCGGCTGCTGCCGAAGCGAAGCGCCTCGAGCGCCTCGAAAAGGGTCGCGTTCCTCCGCAGGAGCTCTTCCGCAGTAACACGGCCGAGTACTCGGCATGGGACGAGCAGGGGATTCCGACCAAGGACCAAGCCGGCGAAGACTTGCCAAAGTCGCGGATGAAGAAGTTGAGAAAGGAGTGGGACATCCAGCAAAAGTACGTTGTTGTCGTCGAGGCCTCCATGTCGTCAGAGCCGCACTGACGAGGTTACTTTGCCTTCAGATTGCACGCAGAGTTCCTCAAAGAGCAGTCATGATCGTAGCATCTTGCAGGTCACCTGCAAAAGACTCTGGAGCGATCGTCTCAGGCACGGCGGGAAGTGAGAAATACAGGTCGTAGCCCGCCCCGAGAGCTCGGCCTGGCACCTACGCGAGAAGGACAAGACTCTACAGGAGAGGAGAAAATGGGTCGGGGAAGCACGAGGCGGATGCGTCGCCGACGAAGCGCTCATCGGTTCGTACGTGGACTGCTTCGCGCGATCCGGGGCAATAGGCGGGAGGAGGGGGGGAAGGAGCGGAAGCATGCGTGTGGAAGGAAAGACATGGATACCGAACGTAACGAGGTGGACAAAGTGAAGGGAAGGCAGAGTAACGACTTATGGGCAGGAGAAAGGGGAAGCGGAAAGGGGGGGCGGCAGACCGAGCGAGGTCTGGCGTTTAGAGGATGCTGCACTTGCCGCTCTTCTTTCGGCCCTTGGTCGACAGGAGGGCGAGGCGAGTCGCTGTCTCGAATACCTCCCGGACACCTTCACCGGTACGTGCAGAGCACTCGAGGTACCGCGTAGCGCCGATCTTTTGGCGGATCATGTCTCCCTGCGCGCGTACAAAGCCGGGACACAATCAGCACTCCGCGCGTCTAGAGCACCATAGCCGGAGAGAGACGCACCTCTTGCGGCGTCACCGGTCGCTGGCCCGTCCGCCTCAGCTCGTCGATCGTCTTGGGGTCATTCCGGAGGTCCTTCTTGCAGCCGACGAGGATGATCGGCAAGCCAGAGCAGAAGTGGAGGACTTCAGAGATCCACTTCTCCTGGACGTTGTCGAGCGAGTCGGGCGAGTCGACGGCGAAGCAGATGAGGATAACGTGCGAGTCGGGGTACGACAACGGACGGAGTCGGTCGTAGTCCTCCTGGCCGGCGGTATCCCACAGCGCGAGCTCGACGCGCTTGCCATCGACGACAACATCGGCCACGCTGTGTGCGCAGACTTGTAGTCAGTCTCGCTGTCGGAGATACCGACTCTCTCGAGTTCGCGGCGAGCCTCACTAGTTCTCAAAGACGGTCGGGACGTAAACCTGCCGGATGAAACCACGCCATGTCAGCTCAGCCATCCGCTGCCGTGTCACACGCAAAGCCCCAGGCACTTCAGAGCACGGCTTGCGGGCGGCACGCGCGCATCGTGGTGGTTTCCCCCCACCACTTTCCACGTGCCTCCACACGCGTCCGATTTCGGACGTCGCACCGCCGTCGCCGCTTCGAAAGCGAGGAAAGCACGCTCACCTCGGGGAAGGTACCCTTGGAGAAGACGATCAACAGGCAGGTTTTACCGCATGCACCGTCGCCGACAATGACGAGCTTGCGCCGAATCTCCGACATGATGACGATTCAAAGGCGAGGCGAGGTTCCAAGAGACTTGGAACGAACGAGGACGTAGCTTGATGCCGGGGGGCGGTCAAAGAGTTTCTCGCGTCCGAGTTCTATTTGGCAGCGCGGGGTCCGACTCGAGAGAAAGGAGGTCGGCGCGGGGGCGGTGCTGGGTGGAACGGCCCAAATGTGACACGGGAGGCGCGTGCGGGTACGAGTTGCGGACGGCGTAGACGGGCTCGAGTCTGTAAGGAAAGCAAAGTGCACGCATTGGCGCGGGTCTAGTCAGCTCTGGAACGGGCTGGCTCGTATCAAGGGTGGTTGCTGCGAGGGGTCGTTCGAGTCGGGCGCGTGTGCAGGTACAGTTTGACCGTTCGACGACCCGTCCGAGGCCTCGTGCTGAGAGCGAGAGTAGCCGTACGGGGACCAAAGACAGAGAGATTTCGTATCTCTTGTAGGCTAGGCGAGCGCACTTACCGAGCAGCTGAGTGGTGGAACAGAGGATCGAGGAACAGGCGGTCGAGGCCGAGGCCACGGCAGCGCGTCGACGACTCTGTTTTCCCGCGATCCGCAGCTGGCTTTCCTTTTCTCTCTCCTCATCGCTTGCCGTCTCTCTTCGCCTGCTACCTTTACCGCATTGTCTCACCGCTGTCGTCTGTTCTCTCGAGCTCGGATCGACTTGCCCGCTTGGCGGATCCGCAGCTCGACATTCCGCCCGCAGCCTGGAACGGGATGTCCGCGGTGACTGGAACCGCCCGTATTGGCGACTCTGGCACGGCAGCCTCGCTCATAGCTGCACAGCGTCATGTGGTCAGGAGCTGCCGTCACTCGCCCGCCCCTATCGGCGGTGCGCATCTCGATCCCGGTGCTCTCGCCCGTTACCAGGGCTCGACGCGCGCCACGAGCAGGGCTACTCCGCGCTCTGCGAGGCATGTCAGTGCTACGCCCCGACTTTCGCGCACGATGTACCGCTTGGACTGCCATGGGCACAGAGGTGGGCGGCTTGGCGCACGGTCGCAGACGCTTGTCACCCTGATAGTCCGGAAACCGCTCGCAGAGCCTCCCGCTGGGCTCAGTCGCTTCCTCTATCCGTTGCGCCGGACCGTCACCTCTCCTGCCGTCGCAACCGTGTACGCCAGCTGCGGTTCTTCTCGTTTCTCGAATTTGCTCGCGCGCATGACGGCTGGCATCGGACCTGTTTGGCCCTCCGCACACGGACCCCACAGGCTCCACACACTGTCGCATCGAGTCGGGATCGGATCAGCTGATGCCGGCCTGACATGCTGCAGTACAGATCACGGTTCTCGTCTCGACGGACAGCAATGACGGGAGGGCGCAAAGTACCTGATCGCGCCCTCCAGTCGGGATATCATGACGGCTCGGCGATATCATTTTTCAACTGGGAGATCAGTGCGACTCCACGATAAGCTCCTTAACCCGGCATGTAGATGCGCAGCAGGAGAGATACAGAGGTTAAAAAGCGCCAGGCACCGAGAGAGATCTATGTCCGAAGACGGAGTGAGCGAAATGCGGGGTAGACTGCAAGATTGACGGCGCTGCCTCCCGCCCGCCTACTCGTGCGCTCCTCCTTAGCGCGCCGCTCACGAGAGATGAGCTCGACGACACGAGCAGGGAGGCGCACGCAACCGCGCCAGAGCGCACCCGCTTCGCGCACGCTCGCTTGCCGGATCTGTGAGTCTTCGGCCCAACGTTGCTCCATCAAGAAAACAAACCGACGAGGGATCTGATCTTGGATTTTCTCCCCGGCTCTCGCTCGCAGGCGCAAAGCGACGCGTACGTTGCGATGGTATGAGTCCGTGCGAGGCGTGCTTGCGGCATGCGGCGTGGAAAGGGTGGCCGGCGCCGACTCAGTGCGACTACGAGCCGGGCGTCACTCCCATCCCGAATCCCGCGGTTCGACCAGGCGCGGCTGCCGGTACGTCCCTCTCTTCCCGATGCACATCTATATCCAGCTCGCGATCCGGCCGACGGTCGCTTCGCCGGCACGAGCAAAATCGCTATCTGATCAGACGAGGCTGACTTATCCTCGCTCTCTCGTAATGCAGGCTCGACCTCGGCGAATGCGCACGCAAGCGGCTCGAAGCACTCGCACGATGGCGACAGCGAAGACGGAGCAACGAACGGCGGCGCCGAGGTTGCATCCAGTTTTGGCAAACACCCGGGGAAACCGCTGCAAAAGGGACTCGCCTGCATTTCTTGTGAGCGAGCATCCTCGCATGCCTGCACCCTGTCAGGCAGAGTACTGAGCGCCCCATGTTGCTTGCGAACGCAGGCAAATCGCGACGAGTCCGGTGTGACGGAGGCAAGCCAGCCTGCTCTTCGTGCGTCAAGACCGCCAAGTGGAAGCACGAGGACGTCAATTGCGTCTACCGCGCCGACCTCTACGTGCAACGGTGCCGCGAAGCCGAAGAGCAACAACGTCGGGGCGTGACCGAGGCCGACTTCAAGCACGAAAACAGCGACGATAGCCTTCACGCTCCCGAAGACATGGCGGACCAGCCGGACGATTTCGGCTTCCACGAGGAGCCTGTCTCGGCGCGGGCGACCCCGACGTGCCAATATCGTGAGGATCCCAGCCGCCTCCCCGGAATGTCGTCTCGACGCTGATCGCTTCCCCTGTTCGCGCGGCGACCTAAAGCTTCCGGCATTCCGACCGTCTTGCCGGCCGTCCTCCCGCCTCTACCCGCCCTCCCGCCGTTGCCCGCTTTGCCAATCCTGCGCTCCCAAGGACCGAAACAGGATGACGATGCCGTCATGAGCCTCGACCAAGCCGTCCTCGCGGCTTCGACCTCCTCGTCCGACTCGGTTTCCTTTCGTGCCGTCCACTTCCCTCCGGCTTTCTTCCCCGCTTCCCGCGCCTCTTCCCAGTCCGGGTTCACGACGAACCCGCCGTCGCCTGCCATAACGCACACCGAGACCGACTTGTCGTCGTGGCCGTCGCCTCGCTCACCGCTCGATGAGTGGTGCGCTCACAACGTGCCGACCTACCCGCCGGTCCCGTACCCGCCTGCGACTGAGCTCGAAGGAATCGATCCCGCATGGATGGCCGCCCTCAACGCCGGCACGATCCCGCCCCTCAGTCTCAGTGACACGCTCGAATCGCTCGGCCTCGGCGGCAACGGCCCCGCGGTGACGCAGGCTGGCTTTGTCATGTCGGGCGTGACGGCGCCTCTCGATGACCCGCAAGCGATCGACCACAATTTTGGCGCCACGGCGCTCAAGACCGAGAACGGGTTCGGGATCGACGCGACGTTGACGCTCCCGATGGAAACGCCTTGGAGGAGCGGCGCGGCTCGGCCGGACTATTACTGAGGACATGAAGGGTGGACGCTTGAGCTTGAAGTACCATAGATACCTGTTCATACATCTGTTGCAAAACTCCAACGTGCCTTCAAAAGGCAGTTTCACGTTATAGGGACGAGGCTCTCCGCTTCTCGCGCTCCCTCTCTCTTTCTTGATTCTGCATGTTCCTCCGGACAGTGAGTCTGCGCGTAACGTCTCCATGGGAAGAGAGCCTTCTTGAAAGCTGATACCGAGTGTGCCGTTCGATAGGTTCTCGGCTCGTCTGCTGTTCGCGCGTCGCTCCGTCACTCTCCTCGTGTCACTGCCCCTTTCTCTACGTCGCTCTTCCGTACCATGCCCGCTTCGATGTCTGTTGTCTCGACTCAGGACGCCCCGTCGGCCGTCGGCCCGTACTCGTAAGACTCGTCCCTTCGTCCTCGTCGCCCGGAACGGCCTGGTGGGGGAACACTCCGGGAATTCTGCGACGCCGACTCTGCATAGCCCGAGCAGGTCATGGCCGTGCCATGTAGCTGCTGCTGCTGCTCAGGAGCGGTGCAGCACGTCGCCCGAGAGTGTTGAGTGCTGACTCCCCTGTGCTCATTTCGACAGGCAGGCTATCGCGACCGACTCGATGGTGTTCCTGTCCGGTTGCATTCCGCTCGTCCCCGAGACGATGAAGGTCATCGAGGGTGGAATCGAAGAGCAGACCGTGCGTCCCCTGTTCCCAATCAGGATGGAAGCTGTACGCGGGGAGGGACTGCTAATCGCCGATGACATGCTCCGGGATGAAACAGCGCCAGGCGTTCCGTAACTTCCAGGCTGTCCTCAAGGCGTCGGGGTGCACGACCAACGACGTCGTCAAGACGACCGTCTTCCTCCAGTCGCTCGGCGACTTTGGCAAGGTCAGTCTGTGGACCGATAGCTTCTGAAACGCGCGAAATCCGCTTGCGGCTTGGCTCTAGCGCGTCGATAATTGTGTCCGTCGCTGACTCTGACACTCGATCAGGTCAACGAGATCTACGCCGAGATCTTTGGCGAGCACAAGCCGGCGCGCTCGTGTGTCGAGGTGCGCTCCTCACTGCGTCGTCTCGTCGCGCCGTCTGCTTCGAATGCTGATCGCCTCGGAACTCTTGCAGGTCGCCAAGCTTCCTCTTGGTGTTTTGTTCGAGATCGAGGGAATTGCTGTCCGCAAGTAGACGATCGAGATGGCAAGGAGAAAAAGGAGCGCTGCCAAAATACCTAGAATTCCTCCCTCCGCCTATGTCGTTTCTCCGACGTACCGTTCTTGACGCTATGAAAATGGAGGGAGGGGCAGGAGGCGAAGTCTGCGATGCTTTTGCGCAAGTGCGCGCGTAAGCCCCGTAGTGGCAGAAGGCTCGCACGCAAGCCTCTGAAAGGTCGCAGTCGACGCACCTGATCGGAACCGGCAGTTTGGTGTGCGTGACCGACCAGGGTGATCAATCGAACACCTGCAGCTGCTGGCAGCGAGCGCTTTTCGTCCGCAGCGCGTGACCTGCTTCGGGTGGGCGTTTCTCTCCATCTTTTCTCGGTCCCAGGTTTCCGTAACGAGCTCGGACTACCTTCATTGGATGCGCATTGAGTACATCTATGCACTGGTCTTTATCCGAAGCGTTCCGGAGAGAGTAGACGAGAGGGAAGCGGTTGCGAGAGACGGCGACAGGCGCACGTCTTGCGCCCGCGGGCAAAAATCGGAAAAAGTGCGGGGTAAAATCGAAGGCGGTGCGTGGACAAGTCTTGGGACCTTTTCCGCGTCAACTTGCGTGAACGAACTCGCCCTCACCTCCTCTTCTCCTCTCTCTTTACCAAACAGAAACACTTTACGAAAGACGAACAACCATGCCGTCGGTCACTCTGAACGCCCCTTCACCGCTAGAGCACCTCAAGGACCGCCTCGACGTGCCCCGAACTCCCTCACCAGGTCCGTCTCGCTTCGTTCTCTCCCGTCGAAGCTCGTTGTTGACCGGAGTTTGGATGCCGCACAGCCCATGGTGTCATCAAGCAGGATGACCTCGGTTACCGTACGGCGCGGTTCGCCGAGAAGGACTCGCACAAGGCGGCCGTGATCAACGTGAGTTTCTCTCGACCCGGCGCAGCAATTCCTGCACACCTCGTTGAGCAAGTCTGACTCGCTCGACCACCTCAGATCGTCGCATCAAATGGCTTCCTGCCCGACGCACTTGTCCAGAGCGAGTGAGTGTCACACTCGACGTCGTCGGCGGCTTCCCGAACATCTCCGCCAATTTTCCCTCCCCCGCTTTCGTTCCAAGAATAGTCGCTGACTCGGCTTTCACGCGAAAACTTCAGGGTCGAGTGGTTCTACAGCTCGCTGGGCATTGACGACGGATACTTCAGCCTGACGAGCCCGCAAGAGGTCGCCGATCACGTCGAGGTCCGTGGAGATCCGCGCTGGAGAATCCCGGTTCGCGCGCAAGGTCCCCGTACTCACATGTCGTTCCGTTTCGCAGAGTCTTTACGGCGCCAAAGTTCAGGCTCACGCCAGCCACCAAGATTATCTCGAGATCAAGCTTGAGAAGGAGAGCGACTCGTCGGCGGTCTACATCTACACTTCCCCGCCGGGCGTCTCGCTCACCTCGGGCCCGCAATACGAGCAGCGCATCGACAACCAGTACCTCGATGTCTCGACTCCTGAAAAGGCGTGGCGCCTCGAGTCGTACCGCGCTGCTCCGGCCGTCCCGGATCAAGCAAACGGCGACGCGAACGGCGCCCACCTCGAGAGCGTCACCGCCCAGCTCCGCTCGTACTTTGTCTCGGCGTGTGAGTTTGCCGACTCGTCGCTCTCCCAAGAGGAGCTCAGGAAGCCCGGCGTCGACATCCGCAAGGTCGCCGACCGCACTTTCCTCGAGAAGGCTACCGACAACACCCTCGAGATGTACCAGGAGCTCATGGACGAGGCACTGCGCCGCATGGGTCCGGTTGTCGCCGCTTACGACGTCGAAGGCAGCCGCGAGCGCCGCATCGTCATCAGTTTCCAGCAGGGCGGTACCCGCAGCTTCTTCTCGGCCCTTTCGGACCTGTACCACTCGTACGGCTTCTACTCGACGCGCAAATACGTTGGTAGGCTTGGACTCGTCCTCTCTCTCACTCTATGCCTCGGAGGCTGATCGCATATCGCATCGCAGAGAACTTCCGTAACGGCGTCACCATCATCTCGCTCTACCTCCACCCTCTGCAGGGCCCGCCCTCGGAGGCGAACATCCTCCAAATCATCAAGGAGGCGTCATTGATTTGTGAGTGTTTCGCGCCTGATCGGTTCTGCGCGTCCAGAGAGCTGATCCGGTCGTCGCTGCCTCCACAGACGTGCTCCCGAGCAACCCGCTTTTCCTCGGCACTCAGCTTTCGGCGCAGGAGGCGACCTACGCCTACTCGGCCTGGATCTTCGCGCAGCACTACATCAACCGCCTCGGACCCGCCTACTCTGCGCTCAAGGATCTCCTCGACGAGAACGACTCGGTCCAGGCCGGTGTCCTCAGTGACATCCGCGCCCGTCTTCGTCAGGAGACCTTCACTCGCAGCAGTATCCTCGAGACCTTGCAGCAGTACACCGACATCATCCGTCTCGCCTACATCTCCTTCGCGTACAACCATTACTACAATGTCTTCGGCAACTCGCTCGTGTGAGTCGGCACCCGTTTCCAGACTCGAGCAAGTTCGCGCAGCTGATCTTCTACGTGCTGCAGCCCGACCTTGTCGTACGCTCGTCTGCAGTCTGCCGAGGTGCTCAACTCGGAGCAGCTCCGCGCGCACATCCGCAAGAACGTCCTCAACAAGCACGACGCCCAGATCCTCGAGAGCTTTGTCACCTTCAACGACGCGATCCTCAAGACTAACTTCTTCACCAGCACCAAGGCCGCCATCTCCTTCCGTCTCAACCCGGACTTCCTCCCGGAAAGCGAGTACCCGGTCCGCGCTTACGGTCTCTTCCTCGTCGTCGGAGACGGCTTCCGTGGCTTCCACCTGCGTATGAAGGTGAGCCTGCCGAGTTGAGGAGTGTCAAGCGACTGGACGCTGAATAGAAGCGTGCGCCCAGGATGTCGCCCGTGGTGGTCTTCGCATGGTCATGTCGCGCAACCGCGAGAACTACTCGATCAACGTCCGTAACCTCTTCGACGAGGTGTACGGTCTCGCTTCGACCCAGGCTCTCAAGAACAAGGACATTCCCGAGGGTGGCTCGAAGGGCGCTATCCTTCCTGACCTCGGCGCGAACCCGGAGACCGTCTTCAAGAAGTACGTCGACGCCCTCATCGACCTGCTTCTTCCCGGACGGACGCCGGGTGTCAAGGACCGGATCGTCGATCTTTACGGCAAGGAGGAGATCGTGAGTTTCTCACGGTCTTGTGTTTACGGTTCGCACTTGACTGACGATGTCCGTTCGAGCAGCTCTTCTTCGGCCCGGATGAGGGTACCGCCAACTACATGGCCTGGCTCGCCGACCACGCCCGCGCGCGTGGTGCCGCTTGGTGGAAGGCTGCCTCGACCGGCAAGCCGGCGTCGACCCACGGTGGCATGTAAGCCAGGTCCTCGTCGTCCGATTTGGTTTCGACTCAGCCGAACTGACCTTGACTGCCCTTGCAGTCCCCACGACACGTACGCCATGACGAGTCGCTCGGTTCGTGGCTACACCACGGGTATCTACCGCAAGCTCGGCCTCCAGGAGGAGGAGGTTCGCAAGGTCCAGACGGGTGGCCCGGACGGCGACCTCGGATCCAGTAAGTCCTGCCTGACCGGGAAACCTCTGATGCTCCGTTCCTAACCTCCTCTTGCCTCATAGACGAGATCCTCCTGTCGAAGGACAAGACCATTACCAGTGAGCTCTGTCGTGGCGCCCTCGAGCACAAGCGCAACGGACTGACCACCTTCTCGCACAGTCATCGACGGCTCGGGTACTCTGCACGACCCGAACGGCCTCGACCGCGGCGAGCTCGTCCGCCTGGCGACCGCTCGTGTCATGGTCAAGGACTTTGACCGCTCGAAGCTTAGCAAGGAGGGTTACCTCATTCTCGTTGACGACCGCGATGTTCAGCTTCCCAGTAAGTCGAGTGCTCAGACTGCGTGTAGCGACTCATGCTCACCGGACCCCGCACAGACGGCGAGATTGTCGTTGACGGCACCGACTTCCGTAACGGTGCTCACCTGCGGTACAAGGCCGACATCTTTGTCCCGTGCGGTGGTCGCCCCGAGTCGGTCAACGTCAACAACGTTTCCAAGTTGTGGGATGCCGAGGGCGTGCCCAACTTCAAGTACATCGTCGAAGGGTGAGTGGCGAATGAGCTAAGACGGATGACCTCGCCTTCGATGCTGATACAGTTCCATCCACAGCGCGAACCTGTTCATCACTCAGGGCGCTCGTCTCCAGCTCGAGAAGAAGGGAGGTGAGTACTTGCACCGACTCTTCTCCTTATCAAAAGAGGGCGTGAATTGACGCTGAGACCCCGCTGCAGTCATTCTGTACCGCGATGCGTCGGCGAACAAGGGTGGCGTGACGTCTTCAAGTCTGGAGGTCCTTGCCGGCATGGCTCTCAACGACGAGGAGTACCTGAGCCTCATGTGCTCTCCCCCTGGTCAGGGTAAGCGCATCTCCGTCCGATCCGCCGAATCACCTCGAGCCGAGCTGACCGCGCTTGCGCAACAGGTCCCTCCGACTTCTACCAGCAATACGTCGCCTCGATCCAGCAGACCAGTACGTCCTCGAGTACTTGCAGGCGTACAGTGTGGAGTAGAGCTGACTGAATCTGCCCTCCTGCAGTCTTTGACAACGCTACCTACGAGTTCGAGACTATCTGGAACGCGCACGAGAAGACTGGCCGCTCCTACACTCTGTACGTCGACTTGATCGACGACTCTTCCGGCCACAGCTGACCATGCTTGTACACTGCAGTCTCTCCGATGACCTGTCCCGCAAGCTCGTCCAACTGCAAAGCGAGATGGAGCAATCGACTCTGTACGATGACGCGAATCTGCGCCGGTCTGGTACGTTCAGATTTTTCCTATCCTCTTCTCATTGCTCGGATGAGCTGACGAGTCTTCCTGAACGACAGTCATGAGCCGTGCGCTCCCGCCGAAGCTCATCGAGAAGTGCGGCCTCGACACCATCCTGTCGCGCCTGCCGGACGCGTACAAGCACTCCATGTTCGCCTCTTACGTCGCCGCTCACTTCGTCTACACGTACGGCATCGACGCGAGTCCCGTCGACTTCTTCCGCTACATGCAGTCCCTTGCCTCGGCCTGAGCAGGGGCGCCGGCACTTCTTGAATCATTTCGTGGACACTTCGCAGCAGCAACATTGGATATTTGTGCAATCAGTAGATGTTTCGTTCTTCCTAAATTGTGCCCCAAGCTCGTGGAGAGAGCAGGATCACTCATTCCGAGTCTCACGTAGTGGGAAAGTACCGAGACCCTTGCGAGCCGCAGTCAAGCACCGGGTCCGCGCGCACGTCCCGCATAATGCGATGTTCGCTGCTTGTTGCGTGCCGAGGGCCACGCGCGGGCCATAACGTCACAGTCTGCCTCGGTGAGAGCCGCCTAGCACTCCCAGGAGAGGAACACAAGCGGAAAGGAGAGCAGGCGGCGCGTCTTCTTTGGCGATTTTCGAGGTTCTCTCACTTCTCCGAGTCCACACTTCGATCGGATTGTATGGTCTATACATCTCGTCATTATGTAATGTCTAGGTAGCGGAGAAGTGGAACATCTAATCAGCGATCAAGCGCCCTCGGCGCGCGCCACCTCGCCTTCTGCGATGCCAGCCTCGACGTCTTGCTTGGACGAAGCCGCACCCGGGCCGGCGTCCTTCTCTGTTGCGCCCGGCGTCTCGACCGCCTTCTCCTTGTCGGCCTTCTCGCTCGGCTTCTTGATCGAGATGTTCTTGATGAGAAGGGCAGAGAAGATCGCGAGGCAGAAGTACGGAACGCCAATGATGAAGATGATCTGGAGGCTCTTGACATAGGCGGTGACGGCGCCGGCAATCTCGTTGGTCGGCAGGTCCCAGATCTTGAGGGGCGACTCGGCGATCACCTCGAGGGGGACCTCCGGCGCGTAGGTGCCGAAGTTCTTCGACAACTGCGTCGAGAGAGCAGCCTGGCCAATAGCGAGCGAGATAGTGCCGCCGAGGAACTGGCTGAACGACGCGAGACCGGTCGCCTGAGCGACGAGGCGCATGTTGTCCCGGAATTCAGCCTGCATCGCGAAGAGGCCGTTCTGCGCGGGGAAGGAAAGTCAGTCTTCAGGCCTCTACCGACGTTACGAGAGCTCTGACGCACCTGCATCGTCGTCCCGGTACCGACTCCCAAGAGAACTGCGCGCAGGAGACATGCGGATGAGCTTCACGGACCGATGATGCGGCAAGGATCGCGCGAACGCACTCTGATAGCCGATGATCTTGGCGTTTGCGGTCGTCGGCGTGACAGTGTACATCAGACCCGCACCGATCGCGCCCGGAATCGGTCCGAGGACGAGGAAGTACCAGTAGCGACCCGTGATGGAGACGATGCGGCCGGCAGCGACGACGGAGATGACGACCGCCAACATGAACGCAAGAATGTCGATACCGCTCTTTGTAGCGTTGTGGTGACGTACGGCCTGGTAGTAGACTGCAGAAGGGAGGGAGTCAGTGCCTGTCGCCGGAGCGAATGAGCCGCGGAACGCGCGCAGTCGAGTCGATCGGAAATTGCCCGCTAGACCTGCTGCCGCGAGGCACTTACTCGGGATATAGTAGGTGTAGATTAAGAGCGAGCACCGAGTGAAGAAGGCCGACAGGCAGATGGCGTAGACCGAGATCGACTTGAAGACCTTCGGCGGGACGAGCGCGCGGTCGCCCATCCATCGGGTCCAGAAGACGAGAACGACGGCGGTAACGCCGGCGACAACAAAGCACTGCCGGTCATGGACATCCGGTCATGGAGAGTCAGCACGGGAATCTTCCGTCCAGGAGATTGAGTCCGGAATCTTCCGTCAAGGAGATCAAGTTCGTATCAGAGCAGCGACTCACAGCGATGACAGCGCCGCTGTTCCACGGCTTCTGGTTACCACCCCACTGGAGTGCGAGGACAAGGCAAGTGACAGCGCCGAGGACCAGGGTCGCGCCGATCCAATCCATGCGGAGCGTCTGTCGGATGATGTCTCGTGTAGAGCGCTTTGTTGGATCTGCGCCGAGCGGCAAGGACGATTTGAGCATCGTTGAGGTAATGAGAAGGGTGACGCCTCCAACCTGCCGAGTCCGACGCGTCAGTTTTCTCCCGCCACCGCTGCAGAGATGGCGATACGTTACGAACTGGCAAATTGATATAGAAACACCAAGACCATGAGACATGGTCTGTGAAGGCGCCCCCAATCTGCAGGTGAGCAGCAGAAGAGTCAGGACGAGGCGCAGTCTCGCCGGGACAGCCGGGGTTAGACAGAGTCTCGCGCCAGCCTCTTCCTCCGGGGAACGGACGTACTAAGGGACCGATGACGCTTGAAAGACCAAACACGGCGCCGAAAGCTCCAAAGAGCTTGGGCCGATCCTCGAGTAGCGTGACTTGGGCGAGGATTTGAAGCGCAGAGACCTGTTCGTGAGCGATGGTCAATTTTCGCACCCAGTTTCCGCCAGCTATTTGTTCGCCAGCTGTTCGTTCGCCAGCTAGTCACGCGACTTACAAAGATACCCGCTGCACCAACTCCGGAGATTGCGCGGCCGACGATCAATTGGTAGACGCCATGAGACGAACCGCAGATCGCCGAACCGACTTCGAAGATGGTGACGGAACCGACGAGGCACCACTTCGCTGGATAGATCCGCAAGAACTGGCCGAACCAGAGGATGAAAGCCGTCTGCGTAAGGATGAAGCTCGACGAGACCCAGCCCTGCTTGTCGAACGAGTTGAAGTCGCTGGCGATTCGCGGCAACGCGGTCGCGAGGATCGTCTGGTCGAGGGCGATGAGGAGGATGGACAGGAGAATGGAGCCGAACACGATGGCGAGTTTCTCTGCAGTGGCAGGGAGAGACAACGCTCGAGTCAGCGAAAACGACGGACGTGAAGAGGAACCTTCTTTTCACTCACTTCCTCGCAGGATCAGCGACGGATCTTGTTGCAGACCACCAGCAGGCGCCGCTTTAGGCTCCGTGGTAGCTGGTAACGGTGCGGGAGCAGAGTCCTTAGCACCCTGGCCTAAGGAGGACGTCGAAGTGGAGGTTTTGCGCTCCATGTTGGTCTCTGAAAGCAGCGTCGGGGCAGGCGATGTCGGGCGCGTCATCGTGGGCGTAAGCTCGAGAATGAGAGCGGCGTCCTGATATACGAGTCCGCGAGATGCTGGAGAGAAGGAGCGATATCAAAAGACGGCGAGAAAGACGCTCGCTGAATTTGGCGGCCAGAGATCCGGGGGGTACGGCGATCGGCGGCGGAGGGATCTCGCGTTCGGCGGATCCGCCGAAATCGCCGAAGCCATCCGAGCGATCCGCTGCGTAAGCGATCGGTAATCCGGCCGGCCGGCGGGAGTCACAGGGGGAAGCGTGAAGGAGAGTCGCCTCATGACTTTTTGCGCGCAACTTATTACATAAACAGCATGTACATGACTGCGCGTTCGCACTCACCCGAGTCATGCTCACCGAGTCATGCGACAGTCTCTTCCTTGCCCTTGACTGCAATCGCGAGCGTGCGCGAGGTAGAATGGACGACACAACAACATGGGTGTGCCATTCCAGTCCAAGCGCTCGAGAAGAGCCGAGCGGGATCTAAATAGGTACGACGACGGCGGCGGCGGCGGCGATGCGGTCCGTCGCAGTCGAGGGAGAAAGGCGAAGTTTCGGCAAGAAGGGGACGATCCACTGGTGCAAGAAGGTCTGGACGATCCAGAAAGGGAAGTTGAGCGGAGACGACGCGTTGCTGATTGGGAGACCGGTCGGCGAGAAGGCGGAGAGTGTGTCGAGCGAGAGGAACGGGTCGTAGCGGGAGCCGTACGGGCCGACGCCAGGCGGGAGGTGAAAGACGTCGGGGTTGAACGGGTCGTAGTAGACAGACGCGTACAGGTTTGCCTGCTGCGCGTTGATGAGCCTACGCAAGGAGAAACGTTAGCATGCGCCTTCGCTGGAAGGTGGCCTCGACGCACCGGAGAATAAATAGGAAGATGACGATTTGAGCGCTGCACGCGATTGTGAACCAGCGTGCCCGGTTGTGCGACTCCCGGTCGAGCGTTTCGCCGATCGCTTGCGAGACCTGTTCAAGTATAGCGTCAGCATCTGCAGACCACCCGAAAGAGACTCGTAGGCTGGCTGACCTGCGTGCCTACGAGCTGGCTCATCCCTTCGATGCTGCGCTTCAGCTCGTCCATGCGCGTTCCGAGGTCGTGCTCGAGCTCATACGTATCGACAAGTCGCTGTAGGGTATCGGATCGGCCATGCTATAAGAGGCGCAGCGCCCGTCAGTACAGGTCGCGAAACTCTGGATCTCGAGCAAGGACGCACGACCGTCTCGGCATTCTTGACCTGCATGGTCTGCAGATCCCGCTCGAGCTCGGACCGGCGCGCATCGTCGAGCTCTTTGCGCCGAGCCAGGTGCGAAGCGAGCTCACCGACCGCTCGCGGCACTTCGCGCGAACGGGGCGACACTTCGCGCTCCGCGAGCGTCTGGACCGCGACCGACAACTGCTCGACCAGTTCCCGAATCTTGATCGACGAAGTCGACTCGTCTGCGGTCGCAGGAGCCGTCAGGTCCTCCGCCGCCTCGTCCGAAAGCTTGTCCGGATAAGGTTTCTGTTCGGCGGCATCTGCCCTCGGCTCAAATCGGAGCGGCGGGATCTCTGCCTCGTCCGGGTCAGGCCAAGACTGTCCTTGTACCGAAGGCGATCTGCTCCGACGAGGACGCGAGGAGGAATGCCGCGAGGTCGAAAGGCTGAGATCGGGGCGGTCCTCGGGAGTTCCCTCTGGTCGTGGAGGTTCGACTCCATTGGTTCGAGGCGGAGTGGACGAAGCGGGCCGCTCCCACCCTGATCTTCGGCTCGGTCGTGGCGGTGAGGCAGCACTTGGCGCGTCGAGCGCGGTCGAGATAGGCGGCTCGCTCGGCGACGTCTGAGAACGACGAAAGCGAGACGACGGCGAGCGACCATGTGTGGCGAGTCGACTCGGTTCTGGTGAGTCAGGCGGCAGCGGTAGAGGTAGAGGCGGTAGATCCGGCGATCTCGACCGCGTAAACGCGCCAGGTCCGGCAAAGCTTGCCCGTTCCCTGAAAGAAGGCGAGGTCGAGTCGGGAGCGGCTCGGTATGGGGACGGGGGCGAAGGCGGGGACAGTGACCGGGAAGGCGACTGCGCACGGTACGTTGGCTCGGAAGCAAAGCGGACGCTGTTGCGCAAGCCGGAGTTGCGAGGCTCGTACGAGTACGAAGGCGAGGAAGCTGGCAGTGCCGGCGGCGCGTCCTCGTCCGAGTGCGAGAACGCAGACGACTCGGCCATGGCGAACTGGATCGCACTGCGGCCCGCGAGCAAGTCGTCGTCTCGCTGAGCCAGCGAGACGCGAGGATCCCGGCCGACGTTCGCCTGTTGGGGCCGCGCAGTCACGACATCGCCATCGGCTTCAGCGCGCTGAGCTTCCCCGAGATGCTGAAGCGCCCTCTCGAGTTGCGAAGGTTCCTCCTCCACCTCCCGTCGCTGCCCTTCACCCCGTCGCGCCTGTCGTCCCGCTGCGTACCGACTCCGTGATGGTGTCGATCGTTCAAGCGGCAAGACCGACGAAGGGACAAAGGCGTAATGACCCGGAGGAGCCGGCGTCGGCGGCTCGTAGCCGTACGCATTCGAACCATTGAGACTGCCGCCGAGGGCGGAGGAAGCCCTTCGCTCTGCCGAATGTGCGAGCGCTCCGTCGGGGCCCGTGATGAGTCGCTTGAACACGTCGTGAACTTGACTGCTGCCATTAGAATGCCGCGCAGCAGTCATAGAGGTCTTAAAGCGGTCTGGTGTCCGGGCCGAACGGTCTTGCTCTCGCGTCGTGGACGCGGAAAGTCGAGCCGTCGAGGAGGACGGCGGCGAGGCCGTGTCCGCTCGGGGCGTCGAGCTCCTCGACGAGCGCAAGGATTGCCTCCGTGGAGTCACCGAGCTGATGACGTCCTGCTGCACGGCTAATCGCGAATCGACAAACGACGCCAAATCGCCGATCCGACTCCTCCTGCCAAAGGTTTGCGCCGCGATGTCCGACGCCTCGTCTTCGCTCGTGTGACCTCGCACCTCTTGTCGACTCGACGATGCCTCTTCCATCTTCAGCGGCGAACGCGGGCGCGAGGAGAACCGATCCTCGTGCGGTTGTTTCGGCGCGGGCGGGTCGAATTCGCGTTCGACGAGGGTACTGCTGCCCGTACTCGGCGATGGCGCGTACAAGACTTCCCGCTTCAAGGCATCGAACGTCCTCCTCTCCGCCAGAGGAGCGGCGTGGTCGTCCACGAGCCCCCGGGCCGAGGCTGAAAGCGGTCGGTCGTCGTGATGAGCGAGTTGTAACAAGGTCCGGCGCGTCAGAGGCGTCGACCTGCCGCCGCCGCCGGCGTGGTAACCCTCCTCACCTCCTTCCGACAGAGAGCTTCTCCAGTTCTGTCGCCGCCCTTCTGCGTCACCGACAAGACTGTCCGTGTCGCTCTCGTGCAGCGGTTCCCCGTCCCGGGAGTTCGCATCCGCGTCCCCGCCCCGCCCGCCCTGTAGTAGCTTGTGAGGCGTCGAAGTCTGATCCCGTCCGAGTCGGAACGAAGGCTCCTCGTCGAGCGAGAGCGACATGGCTCGCGGGTTCGGCGAGAATGTTTGGCTGTCGACGAGAACGCGTCGCTTCCGCTTCAAAGGACGGTAGCGCTGGCGGGGCCGTAACGAGTCACTCTTGGCCGATAGAACGCGTCTCTAACACGCCATGGATGGTCGCGGTGCCAGTGCAAAGCGGCGTGTTGTCGATCAAAACAACGCGTCGCATCGTCGCTTCCCGGCCGGCCGCGCGCCGTGACTTTCTCACACGATCAGAGCAAGGCAAAAACGACAAGCAACAGCCAGGTTGAAGTTCCAATATTCACACAGTGTAACACCACTCGCGGGCGATCCTCACTCTTCTCCTCCTGGCCCCGTCCGAGTCGCCTCCGCAGCCTGGACGTCGTCCTTTTTTCTTTCCCAAGCTCGTTCGCTCACTCGCCGACGGCCGCGGCGGCTGCCTTGATCTGCTTCGCCATGTCTTCCATGTCGGTGGCGACAATGTCGGGTTTCCCAAACACGTCTTCGAGGACAAAGTGTTCTTCGTACGTGACAAACGCCGTCTTGAACCTGTCATTCGTCGCAGAGGGTGCTCGCGGTCAATTCCGAGCGAGTCTGTGCAAGCGCGCGCGCGAGAGAGAGAAAGAAAGTACGCACCCGGCTTTCTTGGCTGCGAACAGGTCCCTGGGATCGCATCACGGGGTTTCAATACCGTCCCTCCTCGACTCGCCCCGACTCGACCCGACCTCGTCAAGCAGAAAACTCACCACGTGTGCGACGCGACAAACCAACACTCGTCGCCGTCGTGTACGCCCAACCGTTTGCGGATCGCGTCGTACACGCTCGGCGCCGGTTTCGCCACCCGGTCCTCGTCGCAACTGTAGTACTCCCACCTGCGCGCGTGGTCCTCACCGAGCGCGGCGGTGAACAACCCTTTCGTCATTTCGAGCGAACCGTTCGTGGCCGCCATCAGGCGGAAGTGCGGTCCCCGTGACGACAAGAGGGTCTCGCTCGCAGCGTCGAGACCCGGTCGAGCCGGTAACCGCTTGAGTTGTTCAAAGATGGGCGCTAACAAGTCCGAGTAGGTTTCGGCGGTGCGCGTAAAAGGATCCAGCGTTGACGACTGCGAATCGCGGGGGAGGAGGTTGTGCATCGCGAGGACGCGAGGGAGCGTCGCTTTCAGGACTTGGGCGATCGGCCTTGACGCGAGGGCGGACGGTTAGTGCGAGCAAGTAGTCACAACCCCACGCGCGAGGGATGTTGCGCACTTGTAAGTCCCGTTCATGCTGAGGTCTGCAGAACGAGTTGGCCGCAGTCGGGGTTCAGCGCGGGGGAAGGTCAGCTTCTACCGAGCTAAACGGAATTTGGGTCGACGGTCTCACAGGTAAAGTCCCTCTGTGCGCTGTGGAACCAGTCATCTACGACGACGTTGGCGAGGGACGAGTTCGAGTCCGAGTCGGACGACGCGGCCAAGGTGGGGCACGCCGAGCAGAGAGCGGGAACGGCGCCTCGGAGGTCAAAGCAAGTTCCCAAGACGTCGAACGCGATCGGAATCGCTTTGTTTGACATGGTTCACCGTTTCGCTCTTTGAAAGGAGGAGGGAGAGCGAGTGAGCGAGGACGAGGCCGAAGGGGAACGAGTCGGGAAGACGTCGACTTCGCACAACGACGGCAAAACTCCATCTCTCGTTTCTCTAGCTCTAGCGGAGCAACTTTCGGGACAGTCTCTGCGTGTCTCTCTGCGAGCTCGACCGTCTACGGATCTGACTCTGCCGTCGGTTCGTCATCGCGCTCGACCGACTGTTCCCACCCGGACACTACACGAGGGCTCACTCTGCTCAGCTAGGCATCTCAAGCACAGGTACACTCGACCTACTCGACACGCTATTCTCTCTTCAGGTCCGCAGGCTGACTTGGGAATCTCCGCTTGCAGCACCGCCTCGTTCTCGCTTTCACCTCGCTCTCTCTCGTGATCCAGGCCACCAGACACACGGCGAGCCGACTCGAGAACCCGGTTACTACCTTGCCCAGCCATGGCCGACATCTTTGGCCTCCGCGGCGACCGCTACGCCTTTCTCCGACTCGCCCCTCCCCCTTCGTACGTCGCAGGTGCAGGTCGAGGCGCCCAAGGGTTCACGACGCGGAGTGATATCGGTCCGGCACGGGAACAAGTGCAGGACGGCGAGGACGCGGCGCCCAAAGAGGAAGAGTACAACCCGGATCAGTTCCAGGACCCCGAGAACGAGACGGGTCTCTTTGCCGGTACGTGACGCCTCTTCAGTAGCCCTGAGGGACCGGCGAGCTGAACTTTTGTGCCCCCGCAGGCACGGTCTACGAGGCGGACGACGAGGAGGCGGACCGGATCTACGAAGCCGTCGACGCAAAGATTGACGAACGGAGGCGCGCCCGTCGCGAAGCGCGAGAAAAGGAAGAAGCCGCTCAGTTGCTCGCCGAGCGACCGACGATCCAGAGCCAGTTTGCCGATTTGAAGCGAGGGCTCGCAGACATGTCCGAGGACGAATGGTACAACTTGCGTGAGTCCACCCGCGCCACCTTTTTCTCTCTCTCGCGGATCGGAGGTCTATCGCGACCGGGCGGGTTGGGGAACTGATTAGGTCGGCTGCCTCTCGCACAGCCGAAGTGAGCAACTTGATCGGGAACCGAGTTAAGAAACCGCGACTCGAAGGTCGGAGCTACGTCGTTCCCGATAGCATCCTCGTCGGGAACCGCGACGCGAACGCGCTCGAGAGCTCACTCGCAGAAGAAGAGATGGTGCGCTGCCGAACCCTCTCTTTACCAGATCGTGGCCAGGTCCGGCTGGCTGAGAAGCTGACCCGGCCCACCCGTTCTGTTCCATCGTGCTCGCTGTGCACAGAAGGGAGGCATGCAGACGCCGGCCGACGCCATGACGGATTTCGCCGAGATTGGTCAGGCGCGGGAAAAGATGCTCTCGATCAAGCTCGAACAAGCCGGGACCGACTCGGCGCTCGGGTCGACCAACATCGACCCGAAGGGTTACCTGACGGGACTCGACAGCCAACTCCTCAAGACTTCAACCGAGATCGGGTATGCTGCCCTTCTACGTCATCGTTCTCCAATGACCACAGCGGATCTGACCATTCTCACGCGGTGCTGTACAGCGACATCAAGAGGGCTCGAGCTCTGCTCCAGTCTCTCACCAAGACGAACCCGAAACATGCGCCCGGTTGGGTCGCCGCCGCGTGGCTCGAGAACGTCGCCGGCAAGCAGGTCGCCGCTCGGAAACTCATCGCCGAAGGTTGTGATCAATGTCCAAAGAGCGAAGACGTGTGGTTGTGCGCGAGCGAGCTGAACGTGCGTCTGCTCCCGCCTCGTCATCCTTCGTCGTCGGATAACTCTGCTGATTGGTCCGTCCGATGGATGACAGACCAACGAGAACGCCAAGGTCATCCTCGCGAATGCGATCCAGGAGCTGCCGCAATCGGTGCGGATTTGGATGCGCGCCGTCGAGCTCGAGACGGACGTCAAGGCGAAAAAGCGCGTGTTGCGAAAAGGTCGGTCCCGTTGCTGTGTTCGCTACGCGGAGCTGATCGTGCTGACCTTGAGCTCCTGCGACGTATAGCCCTCGAGTACATCCCGGCTTCGGTCAAGCTCTGGAAGGAGACTGTCAAGCTCGAGGAGAACCCGGAGGACGCGCGAGTTCTCCTCGCCCGCGCCGTCGAAGTCATCCCGCACTCTCAAGAGCTGTGGCTCGCCCTCGCCCGTCTCGAGACTCCTGATCGCGCTCGTCAAGTCCTCAACTCGGCGCGCAAGACGATCCCGACGTCGCACGAAATATGGATCGCCGCCGGTCGATTGCAGGAGCAGGAAGGCAACATTGCTCAAGTCGATGCGATCATCGCGAACGGAGTCGCCGCGCTCAAGAAGAACGGTGCTGAACTGTCGAGAGACCAGTGGCTTGCAGAGGCGGAGCGAGCGGAGCAGCAGGGAAGCACGGTGACGGCGCAGGCGATTGTCAAGGCGACGATCCACCTCGATCTCGACGAGGAGGACCGGCAAGTCGTTTGGATGGACGATGCCGAGACAATGGCCAATAAGGGCATGGTCGCGACGGCTCGGGCGATCTATGCCTACGCGCTCAACGTGTACCCGCAAAAGCAGTCGCTCTGGCGGAAAGCCGCCGATCTCGAAAAGCAGCACGGCGACCGGTGCGCTCACCAATTCTCTGTGTCCGTTGTTGCGACTGTCACTGATGCTTTGATCCGCATGCAGTGAATCCCTGTTGGCGCTGCTCAACCGAGCCGTCGAGTCGGTCCCTCAGGCCGAAGTGCTTTGGCTCATGGCGGCCAAGGAGTCGTGGAACGGCGGCGACGTCGATGGCGCCCGGCAGATCCTCAGTCGGGCATTCGAGTCGAACCCCGACAGCGAAGGGATCTGGCTCGCGGCCGTCAAGCTCGAGGCGGAGAACGGCCAGATCGAGGCGGCGAAGCAGCTCATGCAGCGTGCGCGGGAAGTCTCTGGCACCGAGCGTGTACGTCTTCGTGGTACAATTCGCTTCTCATGAAAGCTCAAACTGACCAATCTTGACGCGCCGTAGATCTGGGTCAAGTCGGCCGTTTTTGAGCGGACGCACAGCGGCAACGACGCCGCGCTCGACATGGTCAAGCAGGGTCTCAAGGTGTTCCCGGCGTCGGCGAAGCTGCACATGATGCACGCGCAGATCTTGCAGGCGCAGACTCCGCCCAGTATCCCTGCAGCTCGCGAAGCCCTCGCGGCGGGACTGCGCAAGTGCCCGACGGCGGTCCCTCTTTGGATCATGGCCTCGCGGTTGGAGGAGAACGCCGGCGTACGGATCAAGGCGCGTGCACTGTTGGAGAAGGGACGGACCTTGAACCCGAAGAGCGACGAGTTGTGGCTCGAGAGCGTCAAGGTCGAGCAGCGCGACGGTACTGGCGCGCACAAGCCGATGCTCGCTCGAGGTGCGCTCATCATGGCTCAGCCTCGTCTACAAACCCCGCTGATTGTCTCTCTGATCTGCAGCCCTGCAAGCACTCCCTGCTTCTGGACTCTTGCACTCGTACTCGGTCTGGCTCGAACCGCGACCGACTCGCAAGACGCGCTCCGTCGACGCGCTCAAAAAGACAAACAACTCTCCCTCGGTCATTGTTACCGTCGCTCGGTTGTTCTGGGCCGAGCGAAAGGTCGAGAAGGCGCGGGATTGGTTCGGTCGCGCCGTCGCGGCAGATCCGGATTACGGTGACGCGTGGGCGTGGTGGTGGAAGTTTGAGAAGCAGCACGGTACCGATGTGAGTCGCCGGACGCCTTGTATCACACGGTCCCGAACCCTCAACTGACGAGCCTTGCGATTTCGTGGCAGGAATATCGAGCTGCCCTTTTGGAGAAGTGTATCGCTGCGGACCCTCGACATGGCCAAATGTGGCCGACGATCGTCAAGGATCCCGAGAACGTCGGCAAGGACGTGCCAGCGTTACTCGACCTCGCCTCCGAAGCGCTCGAAGAAGGATCGTAGACGTGGTGAAGCATCGCGCGCCGGTGTGCATGACTCCGTTTTGGCCGGCTCGGATCGACCGAGCTGGCACCCGCTATACGCATGCGTCTTGCCGTGAGGTGCATCGAATGGACTGCGGTTCCCTGCTGCTATGGCTCAGGTCGCGGACGACTCGACGTCTTTGCACGCTGCGGACCACACTGCATCTTACCTGTTCCAGCAAACGCCAGACGATCGCTCTCGCTGCTTGGCATGGGCACTAGTACTCTTGGTATATGATCCTTTGAGCCAGTCGACTCCCTTCTCGCGGCACACTGTACTGCAGAGTGGTCCCATAATGCCGCTCATCCGCGAAAGCAAGCGGCGGCTCCGGGGAGAGCGCGCCGGCCGATCGCGCGAATAAGTGCAGATCCCTTTTCGCGGCGATCTTTCGGTTCGCGCCGCGTGTCGCGGTGCTCGTTCAGCGTGAGATTTCGGTCACCCTTTCGGGAAAGTTGCGTCAAACGAACAGGAGTGTCGGCCGGACGATCGGAAAAGTCAAGGTCCGGCTATACACGGCTTGTGCAGCTAACAGACGCCACCCGGAGGCTCTGAACAATACATCTAAAGTTCCGGACGTAGCTCGCTCGCTCCTGGAAGCGCGTCGTCCTCGTCAGCGGCGTCTCCGACAACTCGTTCCGACTGTTTCGTCATACCGATCACTCGCCGCAATAGGCCACTCAGGTATAGCAGAGTACGTCGCGTGGGTCCGTACAGCTGTACTGTGCAGTTCACGGCTGCAGAGAACCGCTCCGAGCGTCCCGATGTCGCGAACTTACGACGTTTCTCCCGCAGGCGGTGCACGCGACCGAAATCAGCTCGTCTCGCTCTCTACGCATGGCCTGGCGTCTCCGGACTCAGTAATCGGACATCATGTCGTTCCAATCGGAACATCCGACGCGGCCGCCCGACCATACGAGACAAGTCGGCGAACTCGACGATCCACAAGTTTGCCTGGCGTCGTCGTCCGGAACAAGGTCCGAATCTCTGCATCGGGACCCGAATGCCCAGACCGCTGCGATCGACAGCTTGATGCACGAATCAAGCGACGATGCGCGGATGAGCGAGCCGGCCGGTAACCCCACAGACTCGCTTGACCGTGCGTTCATTTCCCTCCGTCAGTCTGGGACTCGGCTTTCGGTGTTCAGGCTGCGCGCGCTCGCCTCGCTTCCGGCGTCGATCGCACAGTCAACTCACGACACCTTCTCTATACCCTTCCTCGCTACAGCACGACACGTCGCTTCTGGATCTGGCGACGACAGCACCGAAGCTCCGATCGCCAGGTCCCGCTTCGCCACCCCGACTTCCCGGACTTTCAACACTCCTCGAAACCACGCCGATCGACAGGTACACCCGCATCCCTCCCCGCCTTTGTCGTCGACTTTGAACATCCCTCCTTCACCACCCCGCCCGCGTATGCGGCGCGTCCCTCGGCAGTCGCCCAACGCTAGGAACGAACGGCCTGCCCCGTCGACCTTGGCTGCGTCCGGGTTTGCCGCCGCCAACCTCGGTGCCGCGCCCGTAGCGACAACTTCACGATCGCTCCGTCGACGATCGTCCATGCCTACGGTTGCAGCACGGAGGACGCGCGCATCGTCGCTCGATGCTGCGCCGACGACTGCGTCGAGGCGGGCGGGAGCACGCGCAGCGGCGAACAGGGTCGGTGGCTCGCCTTCGGGATCGGGACCTGCGCATCGTGACCCCGATGAGCATTGGCTATCCGAGGACGAAGCGGTCGACACGGCTCGATCAGCCAACAGGATACGGCAACCCTTGCGGCGGCGCAGAGGGAGCGGCGACGAGGACGACGATGGCGGCGATTCCGAAGACGGCGGTCGCAAGCTGGTGAACCCGCTCGATCTCGGCCTCGACACCAGGGCGCGACGGCAACTGCACCATCGACCTGCGAAACACTTCAACATTGCGCCGGTGGCCGAGCCCGTCGAGATGTTGTCGGGACCGAAACTCGCAGAGCTCGTCCCGCAACTCGCCAAGATTCTGACGTGTCCGGCATGTCGCCATCTCCTGCGCGACCCGGCGACGCTCGTGTGTGGTCACTCTCGGTGCCTGTACTGCTCGCCGACACCCGCCGCGTCGGCGCTGTCGCAACACCTCGCGGCCACCGGTTCTTCCAGGCCCATTGCCGGCGTGTCTGAACAGCCGTCCGCAGTCCGGACCCCGTTCGAACAACCGCCACAAGTCGTTGCACAGGCGGTCTTGGGAACGCCACAACCGTTGCCATCGCCAGGCGTCGCACAGCGACTCGATGCCGGCATGCTGTACCGGACACTCTCCTCGTCGTCGATCGCCTCGACCCCTTCTGTCGCATCTGCCGCTGCTTCAGTTGCGACGGATGCTTCCAATCACCGCGCGCACGCGGCGATCGCCTGTGCCGATCCCGACTGCAAGTACAACTTTTCGCACCTCGTCGTCCCGCATCGCCCTCTGCGGATCGACTACACCTTGCGCAAGCTCGTCGACATCCTTCGACGTGCCGTCTTCGGCATTGACGAGTACGTCGCTGCGGTCGAGGCGAATGCGAGCAAGGCCCGGAACGGCGAGGTCTTGACGCCGCTGTTCACGAGCATCCGGCTCGGGAGCGAAGCGCCCGGCGAACTCACTTCGGGCCTCGTCAGCACGCGGACCGACTCGTCGCCGGAACCTGCTACTGGTTCTGCCGCAGCTCCTGCACCGCTCAAGCGCGACGACAGCGGCAGCAGCGGCGGCGGCGAGGACGAACCGATCGCCGCAGACGATGCGAAACGCGCGCGGAAAACGACGGGAGCTTGGCGATCGAGCAAAAAGTCGCGGCCAGGATTCGACGAGCCCGACACGGCCATGAGTCCGCCCGACGCCTCAACGCCGGCTCATGCCGGCGCGTCGACTTCGTCGATGACTGAACTGCCGCGACTTTCGCTCATCTCGCCTTCGCTTGTCGCGGACCTTCAGACGGAATGCGAGTGTCAGGTCTGCTTCCAGCTCTTCCACGAGCCAGTCGCGTCGCCATGTGGGCATTCGTTCTGCCGAAACTGCCTCGCGAGGTCGTACGACCATTCGGACAAGTGTCCGCTGTGCCGCGCCGACTTGGCTCCGCTCGCCTATTTCCGGTGGCAACGGTCTAGCGTGGATCTCACCTCGGTCATCCAAGTTGCGCTGCCGACGTTGGCGGCGGAGCGGCTCGCGGCGGTCGAGGAAGAGGAGAAGGCGCTTCTTGCGCAAGTGCCGATCTTTATCTGCACCTCTGCGTGGCCCGGCATCAAGTGCTTCTTGCACATCTTCGAACCGCGTTATCGGTTGATGATCCGGCGCGCCCTCGAGACTCCCGACCGGTCCTTCGGCATGCTCCTGCCCGTCCGAAACGCCGCGCAGCCGGACGCCGTCAACGAGTACGGCACGATGCTGCGGATCACGAGCTGTCAGATGCTCGAGGACGGTCGGTTGATCCTCGAGACGGTTGGCACGTACCGGTTCCGTCTCCTCGAGCGGACCATGGTTGACGGCTACACCGTTGGTCGAGTCGAACGGATCGACGACGTCTCTCCGGAGCAAGAAGCCGAACTCGAAGCGGCCGCTCTCGCCCAGAACGACTCGCCCGAGTTCCAGGAGATGTGGTCGCAACCCGACGACCCCGCTCGAGCGCCGACGATCGGCGGCGAGAGGCCGTCCCGTCCGCCGATGACGGGCAACATGGAGCTCTCGACCGACCAACTTATGGAGATCTGCCTCGACTTCATCCGCACGCTCCGCGGACAGTCTGCGCCTTGGATCCTTGAGCGCTTGAATCGCACTGGTGAGCTCGCATTCGATCGAAATCCCTTTCCCGCGACGGTGCTGACTCGCCGTCTCATCGCAGTGGGCGAGATGCCGACGAATCCGCACGACTTTACTTGGTTCGCCGCCGAGGTGTTCCCAGTCGAAGACCACGTCAAGGTCGTCCTCTTACAGTGCGTTCTAAAAGAGCCGTCTTGCCGTCAGTCAGCTGGGAACTGACGCCTTTTTCCGCAGGATCACTTCTGTCCGCGAACGACTTCGCCTCATCGTGTTTTGGATCGAGCAATTCCGCTCGTCCTGGTGGTACACGCGTGGATGTGAGTCAGAGCCTACACGTGGCTGTGTCAGAGCCGTCACTGACGACCGCATCTCACAGGCAACATCGCGTGACGCCCTCCTCCTCTCTTCTGTTCTGATCGCCTTGTCCCTGTCGTCTCGTTAGATTACGCAATCCCCACACCCTTTCCTCTCACTCTTCTACTCTCTCTTACTCACTCGTGCCCCTAGTCTGTAGCCCAATACCCTATCCGTACACACTTGCGTTCGCAACCACACTGTCGTTCTTAAACCTCGCAACAACCTTCGCAACTATTTGTTCGTCTCTCTTGCTCTGCTCTCGGAAATGTTCGTATGAGGTATGCAACGCTGCAGACTGCGAGAAACAACAAGGGGGAGGACCATTGCAGACTACAAGCGGGAGAGGGCGAAGAGGCTCCGGATCGTCAGGCCTTCGGGTCCGTCCCTCGAGCGCTTGCGTACGAGTCGCTCTTGGCCATAGAAGGCGCCGACGATCGATCACTGAGGGCGACGGGTGCCTCGAGGTCGACCTTCCGATCCCGCGGCGAAGCTGCTTCGTCGGACGAAGGCAAGTCCCAGCCTAGTCTTCGCTGGAGGTGGACGAGCAGGTAGGCGAGGGAGAGGAGGACGGGGACTCTGTAGCAGTTTCAAGCTGTACAAACAAGCACTTCATGCTACAAGCGCTTCAAGCTAAATGGCGTGTAAGCGAAGAGCTACGAGTCGGAAATTTCGCTCTCGTCGGCGTCTCCTCTGCAAAGGTGTATGGGCGGTCAACGTCTGGCGAGTGACAAGCAAGGGAAGTCAAGCACACATACCTGATGGCCTTCGGAGCTGCCTTCCTTGCCGCCTTCTTGCGCTCCTGCGCCTCTTTGACCGACTTCGCGCGCTTCGCTTTCTCCTCGGCGAGCTTCTGCTTCTCTTCTTCCGTCATGCCCGTCCTGGTGATTCGCTCGAAGCGCTGCCAGACGGCCCAGCCACTGTTCTCTCCCGGACTGGCCGCCGTTCCGCCCGTGAGCGCCTCGCGAAGTCGTGCGCGGATAAGGCGACCGTCCGAGTCGTAGACCGGGTACGGTGCCGTCGCAGAGATGTAGACCGGTGGCGGCCGGTTCTCGAGTACAGCCTAGTAAGCACACTCAACGTCAAAACCGAGACCTCGTGTTGGCATGGTGTGGAGTCATCCAAAGGGAAACTCACGGCTTGTCGGGCCAGCTCGTACAGCCCCTGCCCGGGGTTCTTTGAGAGAGTCGCTTTTGTTGTTCCGAGGCCGATATCCTTGAGATCGTGAAGCAACAAAAAGGTGCGACCGTCTTTTACGCGGCTGATGCTTGCCTGGAAATGGGCGGTATGTCAGTCAGTGGAATGGAAGCGTCAACCGATAGATTGCCATTAACCGAGAAAGCGTCCGCGCCAACAGCTGCAATCGCCCGACGGCGTTTGATCTCGACGCTGAACGCATCCGGCTCGTCAGGCAATTCGAGGGTCTCGTTGATCTGTTTCGAGTACATCAGTCAGCCGAATCCTCCCTGGCGCGCGCGGAAGCACACGTCAGCTTACCGCCTGGAGCCCTTGGTTCGTGATCGAATCCTTGATGACTTCGTAGAGACCGAACACGTCGTCAGGCATCATCTTGAGCGACTTGCGGAGCGTCTTGCTGGTCAGGATGTGGTGGACGAGGCGCCGGAGGACGGCTGTCGGCCACTCGGTGTAAATCATTTTGTTTTCGAGTGCGGCGAGGTCGGCCTGCTTGACAACGACGCCGATCGGCGGGACGAGGTTGAGCTTGAGCGTGAGCGAAGCATCAAGGCGGACCCGCAGCGTCCAGCGGTACAGGCCGGGAGGGCCGCGGAAAGTGATCTTCCGGAATTGAGGAGCGCCGAGCGCGTCCATGCTAGGAATGTTCGCCAGATATAGTCCGGGTTGACGTTGATGTAGAGCTGGATTGCGGGAGGATCAGCCATGCTGTCGAGGAGCGAGTGAGACGCGGATCGAAACCTACGTCCAGGCCGTCGCCGAGAAGGTCCTGGATCGCGACAAAGCACTGCCCGTCCATCTAAGTCAGCTTGTTGTGCAACTAATCATGTGTGCAACGATGTGTCGGCTCACCAGGACCGTGCGTGCGGTAAGGCTGCGCAACGAATCCGCCGCGACTGGAAGTTGGCGCATCAACGGGAGTTGCTGATCCGTGCGCTTCACCTCTTCCATGGTGAACGGAAGCGCAAAGCCGAGCCTATCCATCTCTTGTGCCCAATTGTCGAAGCGGTGGGCTGTCTCGCCGTACGAGCGGGACAAGAGTCCGCTAGTCGTCTCGATAGACTCTTGCAGTTCTTGGCGGCGCCACCAGAGTCGAGGCACCACGATCTGGAGAAACGAAGAGATCGAAACCTCCTCGGGAAGTTCGAGAGAGTGGTCCTCAGGAACGGACACGTCGCCGAGAGCGAAGCGGGCGAAGAGACGTGGACTAGGATCCATCAGATTGAGCATCTCGGAGGGGTCGGTACCTGCTTCGCGCAAGTTCGCTTCCTGCTCGATGTATTTCTGAGTAGCAGGACAATCCAAGAGTCAGCTCGCAGCGTACTGAGGCAGTCGAGATGATTGGCGCCGCACCCGGAGCTCTCCGTCGTACTGGTACTGCCGTTTGCGGTACAAGACGGTGATGCCGGCGTACCGACCGACTTTGCTTCCGGTCCGGAGGAGTGGGCTGCCGCCGAGGATCTGCGTCGGTTGAACGAGCTTGAGGTAGATGACCCCGCGGTCGTCGTGCTTGTCCAAAGGCGGGAGATATTCGCTCGCGTCGGGGTCCTCGTCGTGATCGAGCGCGAGGGCGTAACTCTGGAGACCGATAGATCGACGGTACGGTTCGGCTAGGAGGAGCACGAGCTTGCGAAGTGGGATCGAATGGAGGCGCAGGATCCAGATCGCCGCCTTGTCCTCCCACGTCTTGCTAGTCACCAAGAAGTGCTGAATGGCTACTTTGCGCGTCATCAACTTGAGAAAGCCTGGAGAGGGTGCAGTCGGCGGACCATTAGCACTGTCTGTGGTGCACGAGCAGACGGCGTGCGGCGCAGACGCACCGGGAAGGAATACGGACTCTTCAGCCAAAGTCCAGCCGGGCTCGAGGAAGAACGAGGCGGCGGTCGGCAGACCCTCCTGCAGTTTCGCGCGGAGTTTCTTCGCGTCGAAAGAGATGGACTCGAGGAACCCGCCTTCCTCAAAGACGCTGTCGTAGCAAGCCAGCAGTTCGCTGTCGAGCTGGGCGAGCTCTTTCCCTTGCGGGTCATTCCGGAAGTCCGGACGACTGTCAACGTTGAGGTGTTCCGTGCGCGGCGTGAGCGAAGAAGGGATCGACGAAGCGGCACGCTGAGCGGAAGACGAGGCGGTGGCAGCGGGCGCCGAAGCCTGCGCGACGAGCGGGGTCCGGTCATGCGTTTCGGCCTCGGTGGCGCTCTCGACGGCTTGACGAGGTCCGGGTCCGGCTTGCGCGTTGGCAGAGTCGGAGACGGCGAGCGCGATCTGCGCAATCGGATCGGCGGGAGAAGGGGTCGCGACGAGAGCGCCTTGGCCGCCTATTCCGCGTGCCGCGTCCTGCTGTACTGCTTGGCGGGCGAGCAGAGTCCGCGGGCCAGGTCCGGCGACCGCACCCGTGTCTTCGTTTGAGGCGTCCGATTCGTTCTGTGATTCGATCGAGCCGGAGGGAAGAGAGACGCGTCAGTCCGAGAACTAAGCGTGAGTATGCAGGGCGAAGGAGATGCGTACCTCGTGCGCCTCTTGCGGTTTCGCCGCCAAGAAGTCCGAGATAGACCGCTGTACGAGAGTCCCGGCAGCGCTCTTCTTCTTCGACTTCTTCTTCTTCTTCTTGTTCTTCTTCTTCGTCTTTTCCTCCGTGTCGGAACCGCCAACGACCGACGACTGCTGCGGCTGCGGTGCCGTCCGACCGGCCTCGTCTTTGTCCTCGGCTGAAATGGGGGAAAGTCGGTGGACATCAGCGGGAGCGGCGGATGCGAGACGATAAGGCGGCGAGAAGGATAGAGATGACGCCGTCAGCTCAGTAAGATTACGAGCGACACTGAAGCAGCAAGGAA